>JAQIXN010001754.1:0-15697 GCA_034698145.1 Proisotoma minuta
TGATGAACGTAAATCATGTTTTGAGATGATATAACGCATCGGAACTCCAAGTAAAATGTCTCTAATGGGTTCGGTGATTGGAATTTTGCGAAAAATTGTATGGGTTTGACTATTATAAATGCTTGATGTTTAGGTAAATCAAGGTTAGATAAAGTGAAAAATATTATATTTAGAGAGATACAAATCCCTGACTCGGGCTACATGAACACTGCTCTGAAGGTTTTTTTCTTTACCGGATATCGCATAAATGCTCTAAAACATCCGCTCCACAAGATTTACTGAATCTCTTCGTATTACAATTAGAGAATAAATTGAATAACATGAAAATTGAATTACATTTTAGATGCTTAGTTTTTTGAGCTTTGATGGCAAATGAAAACTTTCTTTTTCAAATTGGCACGTTTGCTTATATAATACATTATACAATCCAACTTTATGTACGTTCTTTGAGTTTACAATTGATTCCTTAAATATATATATATAAGATAGTTGGTTACGAGATGAAAAATATATTCATCATAGTCACGTCCTGATTGTGATATTTTTCTTGTTTTACGCAGTTGTGATAAATATTTTGTTTTGTTATGTAACATCCAACAAAGAGAAACACTCCAGAAGTCTTAAGTAGGATTGAGCGATCTATTGTCAATCAAAGAATTTCTTCTAATTCTTTCTCTTTTGTGTACATGCCACGTAAATAGTTCATAAGGAAAAAGGATTATAAATCGACACGTTTATTGAAAGGGGCCTTTGTCTGCCTTTGCAGGTAAAAAGATGAGATGAGCCATGAAAGTATAATGACTCCATATTCCATGAACTTTATCCAATGTAAGAAAATTGAACATCTGCCTAATATTGCATTCTACAAAGAGAAAGCAATTTAATAGAGATCATCCATCGAAATATCCATCATAATCTGCATAGTTAAGCCTGACATTTAAATTTCATTCCCAAAGTTTTATAAGCTAAAGTTGAGAGGAGAAAGTTATAAAGTTGTCAGCATTTTCACTTCCTAAAGGATCCTCCATGTGCCCATTTGCAATTCAACAGAAATGTACAAATTGTAAAGTCAAGCACTGTGGGGAGTATTAAATATACTATCTCATCTACGTCTTCATTCTCCACCAACTCCTTCCATATATTTATCCCTCGTGGTCAACTAGTTAGACATGTCTCCTCTGACCTTAGACTTCTAAATAAATAGGTGCGTATAGAATGTGGACAGGGTAAGTACTACCCGTATCCACTATCAATACATGGAAGAAGGAACAAGTTAAGTACGCTACTAGAAATTTATTCCGTTTCTTTCCTATGTTCACCTCATTTAAGATACAAAGATTGAACTGCAAAGTCAACATGAAGATGACAGACACTAAATCCAATTTTATGAGACTGCATTTACAATGAGTCTGCAATCTACGGACAATGTAGACATTTTTTAAGCATCGAGTCTCTCTTGGATGAAAAAGAGCACAATCGACACGTGTATTATTTAGAAGATGACTTGTTTACATACTTGTGAAACTTTTTTGTTTTCAAAACTGTGTTTTCTTTCGTTTGTAAGACGATAGCATTAATGTGAGACCTATTAGTCCTAGTCCTGACAAGTATTTCGTATTTGAGGAATTTATATCCACAGGATCATCAAAGAATTGCCAAAACATAAAGTTTTCTGGCGAGCCACCGTGTTGAGAGTGACTTTTTATAAGTGAGTAGAAAAACTTCACCACATAAAAAAGAACAATGGGAGTCTGGTGGGTGGAAACGGTTCTTATGAAGACTCTTTGGGCCCGTCGCTCATCGGGTTCCTGGATTTGGGATTGATTGAAAATTGAGCCCTTTAAAGAGATAAGCGTCACTCCTGTCTCTCAAATTTTAACTGCACTAAAGCAATGCGAAAAAGAGAAAGCGACAAGAGTCTGGCACGTCAGCGACAGAGAAAATTCAGAGATTTTTTTAGTAGTGTATGGCATATTTAGCCACTGCATTTTGTAGAAAATAATATCTTGTCTTTATAAAGCGACTATTTAAGAAAGTAGAATATATGACTCTCAAAGTCTCTGAGTTTTCTTTTTAATTTTGCTGACATTAAAGAGACACTGTTGCGGTTTACAATAACCAGAGACTCCAACGAAATAAGAAATAACTCCAGACGTCTCATCTATCTCAATTTATTATCGCTTAAGATCACATTGCGCTTAAAAGGAAAGGGAAAAACATGTTATGAAATTGCTGGCATACTTTCCAGCTGAACTCAAATGTGAATATTGTTTAAGACAAACAAGGTTACTGTCTTATCCAGTCAATTTCCTCTCTTGTACTTGAGAAATTTTTGATAATGATGAATTTTATAATCTCTGTTTTTTTGAAAGTGGTTAAGCAATTATATACCGGAAGTGTAGTGGTTTGATTGTATGTAAGTGTGTAAATATTCAAAAGATACGGTGAAAGTGCATAAAGGTTTTAACATCAACGCCTAAACTGAAACCACCGACTCCTCCCACATTCCTTGTTTATTTGTGCTCTTTTCTCTGATTTTTCACTACAATACTACTTTTACAGGAAGAAAGGAATGTCCAGCTAGAGAAAGCGCTCCTTTAATCGCACGTCATTTTCCGCTAGCTTCATTATTTTTGCCTAGTTCTTAGGGTTGTAATCCTCTAGAGATTTTTCTCCTAATGGGAATAAAAGATTCTGCTCTTTGAGTAAATTGTATACTTTCACTTGACTTTCCTTTATTCCTTTATGTATATGTATGCATTAACAGTGAGTGCGTGTCAGAAAATTTAGTCGAGAAAATAAGGCTAATTCATTTATTCCATTGTTGGTTTGGTAGAATCTCTCTGAACCAGAAAATTACTCCAAGATTCTTGATTTTTTGTGAAATTAAAAATCGATCTTCTCTTAAGAAATCTGAATAAGGATCAAAAGAATTAAATCCATTTGTTGACTTCCATTTACAGATTTGACTTAAAATTAATTTGTTTTCTTGGATTTGAATGCAGGGATGTTTATCATAGGATTAAGTAACTAACTACAAGAGGTCAAATATTTGTCTGACAGTCAGACTTGAGACGCATTGGTATGCTCACGTGCGCTTTGAACAATGATCACGAGTGAATGGGTTCAACAAGGTTGTGTTGGGAATATCAAGTATTCCTGTGTTCAATGGAATATAAACGCAATCAGAGATATTCACTGGAAATTGTAGACCTCTTGAAGAAGGGGCCGAAAAAGAAAGTTGTTGTATCTATCTGGAGAAAAGAGGACAACCGGATGGGAGAAAGTCACAAGAGCTTACACCCACACACAAAACATGCATCCACTACCCCTCTTATTTACTTCCTCTCTAAACGAGACTTCTCAGTTGGGCTCCTCTTGTTTGCTCTACTTTAAGGGATGTCTTAGTTTACAGAGTAAATTGTGGAATAGCCGTAATAATAATATGATTTTCCTCCACGTTTATACTGCAACACGACATTGGCTTAGATGGTTAGTTGGTCGTGCTAGTTGACTTTCAGTTTTTAAGAGTTTAGACTTTTGTAAAATCTTGTGGGAAAAGTTCTCCTTCTGTGAACTTGCCATTTACCTTTTGTGGCTTGGAGCAATAAAATATCAAGACAGGAACAAGAAAAGGCAGCCGTTAAAAAGTTAAATCCATGAAACAGGGATAAGCATAGCTAAGAAAGTTAAAATAAGCCAAACCACGATGAGAGAAAGTATAAAAGGAGCGACTTGCGGCAATTTAATATAACTCAGCCACCTAACTCCTATCGAACTTGTATCATTTTCCCCTCTTGCAGCCAAATTTCCTATTCATTCTACTGTAGTCTTAGATTTCAGTTCTTATTTCCTTTGGGATTTTTATATCGATGTTTCCCTTAAATTCCAAATAAAACGGATTTAGAAAATAATTTCTCGAATTGTGTCTTTCTTATTTCTCAAAAAATAAAGGTCTTTTGAAAACCTTTCTGTTTCATATTTCAAAGGTGGTAAAGTGTTCAATAAATAAATGGTCTTTGTGTGTAAGATGAAACCTTTTTCTAGCCTACACAACTTTTATTTTATTGGGGATAAAACTCTGCCAATTCTCAATTTGTTTTAAAGAGGATGACGTTCACTTCGTTTTGAGAGTTGTCTCACAAAACCAAAAGGATCTAAACTCGAGTTCTTTCTGACGCATATACATACATTTTTGTATGGGCAGTAGATTTATGAGACAAGCTTATAACTTTATTTATTGACTCCAGTGATATCTAAGAATTGCACAAATTTACCGTTTTTCATTTATAAAAAATGGAATACATCAGACCAGAAATATAAATAAAAGAATATATTTACATATGCAGAAATACATATATACTGAAATGATTAATAAGGGTATCAATATAGCAAAGTCTCTTGAGAATTATTAGTTGTTGAAAATTTCAACTTGAAATATGCAATATATACTGTATACCTGTACATTTTAAAATTTGAATGAAATAACATATTTTCCGTAATTTTAATTCCCAATGTCCTGTCATTCTTTATTAGCCAACATTTTAGTTTTTGAAAGCCAAATCTAACTATTTACGTCATATAAAAATTTTGACACAATTTATTTCTGTAAATAGTACATACTTTCACCATACGCTTCAAGTACAGCTCTTTGAAATGTGAATGCAACTGCAAACACAGAATCGTCAGAACACAGCCAAACATCAAAATCGAGCTAAGGCCACTGTGACTGCTTTAGTATGTAATAATAAGTGTTTCAAAGCAGTTTAAGTACTCTTCTTGACTTGTTTCTTCATAAGTTGAGATCCTTAATTTGGTCAGTTGTGCATACATATAATAGGAATGTAAATTTGCACACTTTGATGTTACGGGTTTGAAGTGTTTCATTAAAATTCCTATTTGACATGAAACAAAAGATGCACCAAATCCCAATTTTGGATTAAACGGATGTCAGTATTGTGATTGGCAGTGGCAGAGTGTGACACTAATTAATTTATTAAAAGTCTGCCAAGGTTCTTTGGTTTTTGGATAACATTTGAGCTTTTCCAAAGTGTCAGATGAATTTAAACATTTACCAAGTTTTTATATGAAAAGTTTTATTCCCTTTTACTGCTACTCATTCAAGAATATGTATCTTTCAGCTTTCACTCTAAAATGCTCATTGAGCCGAATCTAATTGACGGAATTGCACTTCCCTATACATATTGTTGTGCTTTTAGTAACAAAAGACGGTCTGACATGAATAACACATGAGTTTCAGTTTTTATTACCAATGTTCAAAGCACTTTACTATTCTTTTAATTCTGTAATCTAAAAAGAGAGAGTAATTCGTTGTAACTTGCTTTCACCTTATATGTCCTTGTGAGATGACTTGTATAACTGCTTGATTTATTTAATATTAAGCTTTTGTTCTTTAATATTATTGGGATAATAAATAATCCTCAGCCAAATATCTAACCTAATCCTTGTCCTTGTTCTCAATTGCAAAGCAAGTGCACTTGTCACTTTCCCATCAACACAAGAGACAGAGGGATGTGATTTTTAATCCTCTTTCTCTACTTCGAAATCTGTAACAATAACAATCAAGTTGATTTTTGGCTCACTTTACGAGGTAATTAAATGTATAGGAAACCACTTATGCCTTCTTACGTTCAATCTTCAAGTACATTTAATAGTTAATACTCCCATTTACGTCATTACTTGGCATAATAAAAATAGTTTGACAATTTCCTAGTAAAATGAAAATATTTTGGGGTTTTTCGTACTCTAAAGTGAGTATAAACATAATTGACAGAAACATGCATTTTGATATTTGGCCTGACGTCATTATGATTCCCTCTGGTCGCAATAAAATTGTATGCAAGTCTTAACAGGAGCCAATGACAAACCACACGACACACTTATCAAGGGAATTAAGTTTAAGTAACTTTAGTTAAAAACATGTTGGCGTGAGACATTTACATGCACATTTTATATCCAGTTGATTTAAACTTATTTACGCATAAAAACCTTATCTGATTTCCTATAAAAGTTGCTCTGCCAATCTTACGATTTTTTGATGACGTATACAGCTCAAAATATCACGCAGTGTTTAGCTGATGAACATTTTTTTAAAGAACGCGTAAAAGGAAGTGGAAATTAAGTGTTTCGTATTTTGGTGTGAAGGTTAGGAAGGCCGCATTAAAAGATTAAACAAATGCCACGGGAAATGTAGAAAAGTGTTTTATTTTATTTATCAGAGAATGAATTATTCAGCACAGATGCCTCCATTCTATTCCATTTACTCGACTTACATATCATTACTCCAAAGCGAAAAGAAATGAATTAACTTTTGGGGCAATAGCAAAGCAATGAGAACAAATTCAGGTTTGTCTCTGATATTTTTTGGCTTGACAATTTGTTAGTTCCTTAGTTAGACCTTTTGTTTTTCTGGATCCCTTCCAATCTCATCAGAATAAACGAAGGAAGAAACTAGAAGAAAAAAAATAACACCGAATTCTGTTTACAAGCACATGTTTCAACAGTTGCAAAAAAAAACATTTCACCAACATCTAATTTAGATTTACTGCCTACATTAAACTTTAAACCTAATGCAAACCAATTTGACTTAAAAGTTTATGAGAGTGATTTGAGGACATAATATTTGCATTAATTTTGATTGCCCGTTGCAGTGTCTTTTACTGGGTTTGCACAATAATAAGTAAATGGATAGTGAATGTGGTCAGAGTAAAAACTTGTTTTTTCAACTGAGTGATTACCTTCTAAAAATAAAATTGTCAAGTAAATAAATACACATTTTGAGCACAAGGGATTTTGTTGAAATGTAAACAAGCAAAGTCTACGATTGCAAATGTACAAAGTAATTGAGTTTTTGATTACAGACATATTCTTAGATACATATATGTTCTGGTGTTTGTGGCAAAGTCGGTGGACTTTGGGAATCTATTTGTGGCACCAGAGAATTAAAATTAGAGCTAGACTAACAACCGGATATGTCATGTATCTTGTGCATTTTCTACGATTTTCTGAGTACAACCAACCAAAGTAATCTCTCAGGATTTTCCACAAACTGATACTCCACATTTCAAATGCTCTTTCATCTTTTTTTTAATTTTGAAATGAAAAACACATTTAAGTAATTCAGAAGTGAGCTGAAACCAAATGGATTCAACAAACTGCAGCGAATGAATGAGTTTTTGGCAAACTCTCCTTATTGCTTTTCTTGTAATTGTTTCAACTGTAATTGATTCCAACTTCAAACAAACTTTGAAATTTAAAAAAAAACTTTTTATAGGCTATACAATATTATGGCTCACTTAAACTCAAATAAATGAATTTTCAGAAGTAGGACAAACTTTAAAAGTTAATGTTTCACTTTGGATATTTGAATACTTAATCTCATAGTACAAATGTAAGCGTGAAATGAAAGAAAGTAAATTAGTAATTACCTGCTTGAGATGAGTTTAATAAAAGTAAGGTATAGTAGGGATAAAACAATTACTTTTGTGAATGTCAGTCGTTAATTCTTTCTTCAGACTTTCTCTCTCCTCTTTAAGGCCACTTTGTCCATTATTAATGTAATACACTCAGACCTCATGGAGTGTTACTCCCTCCTTTCTTTTATTTAAGAAGGCTAATAGCTTACATAAAACAACTTGGTTTTAGTCAGTGTTCGAAAGATTAAATTTCTTATTTATATAGTGTTGAAAACCTGGATTCCTGGAAATTATCTACGTTTCGTAATTAACTTCAAAGAAGGGTTTTTGAAATAATAATGACACAATCCAAGATTGATTACATACCACTCTTTTAAAACTTTAATTAAGGCCGATTCCTAAATTCTTTTATGATGATGGGCAAGGTTTGATTAAGTAGGATGAAGTATCGGGTAACAATTTCTGTCGTCTGGTGATGCAATAAAGGAGTTGGACCACACACATGTGTTTTACGATTTGCACATCACAACTCTGTGCCCAGCATGCAAATAATATTGGGATGCAGCAATGTCGCAATAGCACAATTTGCTCCTGTCTTTATGTGCATCTGTGGAGTTGTAAAATCTCCCAGCTAAACTGCCAATCAAAATCAAAAGAGACTGAAAATTTTACAGCTTTCTCTTATAGAAAGGAAGCATCACGAGAAAAATGTTTGATGGTTGGAAGTGAGAGTGCTCTTTGCAAGGCACCCCAAGAGACGTCTTTATAAGCCCGTTGTATAAATTTTTATTTATTTTTCTGAAAAATTTTGTTTTTGGTTAAAATCCTTGTTAAAAATAATACGCATATTTATGGAAAAAGAAAAACATGAAATCAGTAATAAATTAGTTAATACTCAAATTGAAAAAGTACCATGTTTTGTGTTTATGTCAAACGTTTAAATGTTTAAGATTGTATTGTATAGGTTGTGAACAAGAAATCTAAAATGTATTTATGAGTTTTGACTTTTTGCGGTGAATGAATCCGCCAACTGAATTGGTGAAAGTCGTAAATTTGGATGAAATTTTGTGGATTTATGTTCCACTGTCATGCAACATCATAATTGCTACACTGCTTTAGTTGGAAAGTATTTGCATATTAAAGAAAATTATATACGTACAGAATTTATATAAATATAAAATCAGAGCAAGCTCAGTTTTGTTTCTGTTTTGGAATTCTGCACTAGCAACTAACAGACCATAACATGTGGGTTCATTCAATTTACTATGAAACAAAGCGAATAATCATTCTAGATTACAACGCTTTAATTAATATGATGCATAATTTACAAAATAAACTCATGAAAGCATTTAACGTATGTATGTGTGTAGACAGGCAATTCATTATTTTGTTGTGGTGTATATGGGCTAAATAGTTATGTATGCATGTTACACAAAGAATGTCAGGCAATGAATTATTTTATAGAACATGTTGGTGAAAACAAGGTTAGCCACAAAGTTAGTGATGAAAGTTCAGGTTTGTCATTCTTTCTATTTAAAAGACTAAACTAAGCAAAACTTGATCTATAATAAGATATCTTAAATATGCAATAAAGCAAATTTGTGGCGACGTTGTAATCTTTCTAAAGAACATGCAGGTCACGGCCGCAATTTCATAAGGATAATAATAATTTAACACCAACCTCCCACAATTCTCCCACTCTACTTACATATCCCTATCCCTATCGTCTTATCTGTATTTTACTTTACTTGCAAACGAGAAAGTTTTTCCAGAAAGTTTTGCAAGAAATCATAACTCATAATAACAGCGTCCATCCAATTCTACAACTTTCTCCAGTAGGACGGCCACAATTGCTCTATTCGTCTTCCCACTGTTCAAATATTCTCTTTCAGCTTTGCATAAAAATTTTATTATCTCCCCGAAAATCTTACAAAGCGAAAGAATATAATGAGGCTTGTTAATTCAGTTGAAGCAAACGCTTTCTCCGCATATAAATTAAACTTTATAATATTTGCCTTTGGCTGGATTGGAGAATGTTTATAATTTGTGCAAGTCTTATTCAAGTTAAGGCTAAGCTGTTTATTGCCAACTCATCACAAATTGAATGAAGCGTGCATACTATTTTGACTGGGGGATGGGATTATAGTGCATATTATGCATAATCCTTCCTTGATTATATAAACATTAATATCTAAAACATTATAGAACACTAACAATTAGTTATTAGAGGTGACGGAAATCTAATTAATTTTAATGAGCTCAATATTAGCGACCTTGCCATTCTCGTGTTTACATCACACGTGCATTGGTCCCGTACTTTACATTCTAGACGAATTGGAGTAAAAGTTGGGAATGTGCAGAATATAATTTTACAGTCCAGTGCACAAATCCTAGTCGCTTTAAAAAATACTTTTTCATTTGCATAGACTTTTAATTTTAATTTAAACATATATATACTACAAGAGAAAGCAAATGGAAAATATATTATGATCGTTATGTACAAATTCACTTATGTAACCACATGGAAAAGTTATTTATCCAATTTATCATATTGGTTGGTTGCATCGTCTTATATTTTGTCTGTGGTGTTGGCTGCTTTTGTTTCTGGTTCCTTCTTTGATCCTGACTGATGATCTGCGACTTGGCCCATTTCATCGTGTTTCTCCATTCTCTGCAAAGAGAAAGCAACGAAAACTCAAATCTCTCTCTTTTAACTGTTAAGGGACAAAAAGCGGATTTGATTTTGGTCGAGAGCCAAATCATCAACAACCATGATTCTTGGAAAATTGGGCAAGTTGATAGAAAAAGTACCTATAAGCAGCATTAGTTCTAACAAGAAAACAATTGCGTTGGTTTTGCTACAAAGAAGAAAATTGAATTTTTAGGGAAAATATTAAATTGGGGTGAGAGGATTATAATCATTATCAAAAGAGAAATCTTACCTTATCTGCTTTCTAAAATATTTCTCAAGAATATTTTAAACTAAAATTTGGTTAATTCTATAAAAAAAAAAAGATGGACAGTCAACAGTCTCAACAAAGAAAACGTTTTGAGTTTCCAGAATGCAAAAAGGTTTACACAAAAAAACAGAATTTGATTATTTCTTTTCAAAACAACATGTCAACATTAAAGGGTTGGGAAAAGATGTTTAGGACATTGATCGCTTCTTGAATATTATTCGCATTTAATTGTGATGTGTCTGCACAGTTTATTTTCTTACATTATCAAGTCAGAAAGCTATTGATGATTTTCTGTTCAGAAAAAAATACAAGGTGAAAGACAAATGTATATCCAAACAACAAACTTTCCCCAAATATACGGCCTTGCCAATTAGGTTTTTGTTTTCCTTGTAACATTTAAGACTTAGTTTTCTATTGTTTTATTGCTTGTTAAGTATAGGTAAATACTTAGGTTCAAACAATCGGAATTATTGTCCTTGATGTATTAATGGCTGAGAATTTGCACCTGGACTCTCCTTGGATTACAAAGGCTTCCACTGGAACTAAATTTGTTCCCATCCCAGTCAAGTCCAAGTGTTTATTGGAACAAACATCCACCTTTATTGTTCCATCAATAAAATTTGTGTGCTTCTGTTAATTAATTTGAGAAAGTTGGGATTCGCCTCTGTTTCCAACATTGCCTCCAGCTGAAGCTCATCTGCTTTAAGAATCATATCATGTGCATTTTACGTTATTGTGCAGCCGGTATGATCCGGTTTACGAAGCTTAATCTAGCTTAGAGAAAGTAACACGGAGTGAGAATGAGAGTGAAAGCAGAAAATCATATCACTGACACACTTCTC
Organism: Proisotoma minuta; assembly: GCA_034698145.1. Classification (NCBI taxonomy): domain Eukaryota; kingdom Metazoa; phylum Arthropoda; class Collembola; order Entomobryomorpha; family Isotomidae; genus Proisotoma; species Proisotoma minuta. Next base: position 11,239 of record JAQIXN010001754.1, read on the forward strand.
GGGGCTTCCCCGCATGGGATCTTTTGAATGTCATGATCATTGTCCTATTTTCCACATGTTTTGTCTGTCATGTCATGTAACGTTTCTTCCTGTCCTCAGATGTCTAAAATTTACAAGTCAACAACTCGGTGTGAAAGGTAATATCAAATCTGTTTGTCGCAACTTTGGAAATTTGAATATAAATTGACTATTGATCTGAGTTTGCATTCATCCATCTTTCACAGCCTTCAAGTAAACATATAAATTGAGCTTGGACCAGAATAAAGTCCATCTCAGTTCAATATTTTATGATTATATTCAAGAAATGTCCAAAATCCAGATTTACTTATTTCCTAGAAAAACATCTTACGAAGAAAAACAAATTTTATGTAAAGGTTGGATTGTGTAATTTGCCCACGAGACAACATTGAAAATACACAAATAAGCATGTTGGAATGAAAAACTTGGATTTTGTTGAAGCTCATCCTTGAGTTTAAGTAGCTTTCCAAGAGCTGGTTTACGAAGGTTGAGGCAGAATCCAAAGAACTTGAGATACAGTTTATGAAAGTTAAATTTCACATTCAAACATAATCTTATCTCAAAATTCTCCACATGGAATTGAAATGGAAAAACACTCCAGCACGTAGCCAACCCATTTCCAGCGAAATATGTTTTCATACCTGGACAAATATTGATTCCAAGCTGAGAAATCATACGATCTACTCAATTTGCACAAATCCTGTAAACTTTCACTTTATCTATTTGCTGAACTATCCGACATCTTGCTATTACCAATATATCCCCTTGCTGCTTAAATGTGCAAATTGGAGGCAGACAATGCTAATTTAATTATATTTCAAATTAATTTTGTTGACATTCTCACTCTTAGCTCAAAGAGAAAGCCAGAGAAAGAGCAACGCATTAGAATTTCATCCATTCCCAGCATTCTTGATATTTGTTTTCGCTTTGTCTTTGAAACAAACGAAAATTTTCAATGCAGATGGAAGAACAACAGACCAAATTATAGATCAAATCCAAGAGAAAGTTGAGAAAGAAAGATGGTTTCCATTGTCTTATTTAAAAATAAGTCTCAGAGGAAATTAATGTATGAAGCAACCCGTCCAAGTCTATGTATTCAGAAATTAATTATATTCGACGGAGAAACCCATTTTATCTCTATACCTATTCATTAGCTCCAATCTTGTTGTTTTCATAAGCTTACACAACACCTTCGAAGAATCTTATTATAATCTCAGGAAGGGGGATTTTGTAGATAGTTAGATATTTTGTTTTTAAAGAGTTGTTTACGTCTTGTTACTTCACAGGGATATTTCTTTAATTTTTCAAACTTTAAAAAATAAAGAAATCATGCTTTCTTCCCATTAAAAACCAACCAATGAAGGCCAAGGTAGCTTGTTTTTTTAAAGTATTTTTGAGTTAAAACTTTCTTGGACGATCAAACAACTAGATTTACGTCTGAAAAAGATTTCGGAATAACAAAAACATCTAAATTTCAAAAATATTTACATTAAAATTGACACGCTTCCAATTAGGATGCATTTGTTCTTTTATGTGTGTACATTTTTGCCGACGCTTTCACTGGAGAAAGCGGAGTCCTCCATCTTTTCACCATTTATATAGAATGCCCGGAATCGGAGTTTCGGCCAAAAGGGGACGTTGTGCAGTCAAACTAGATTTTATGGATCAAAACTATTTTATTTGAGACATTTCTTTTAAAACATCATTATTCATTTTCCGGAAGATGATAGGTTAGCAAAGAGGAAAACTCCAGCATTGTTTTGTAAAACATTAACGAATAAAAAATACAAGTATTTTTTTTTTACTTTTGTTGAAAATGAAAAACAAACTTTGGTTCTGATATAACAATAAAAAACCACACTATTTGGGTCCAACTGAATGGCGTCAATTGGAAGGGCTATAAAATATAAGGAAATTACCAAATAAAAGGAAATATAAAGTTAGATCGCAAAATTCATATTATCCACGTACTAATAAAATTATGTAAGAGGGTCGTTGGAATAGTGATAGTGCATAATTTACCGGAAAAAGTCTTCTTGCATTTAGTATTGTCCAATAATATGGAATACTTCACCTGTAGTATTATATATTTTGACATTAACCGGAACTATGCATTTCGTGTCAAATAAAATGACAATTCCCATACATCTATATGATTGTGTTATGTGAACAGATTTCGTGCAATCATTTTCAAATCTTTTTTTTATTTCCAACATTTCTGCGAAGCTGAGGGAATTTCCCACGGCCATAATAGTTTTCCTTTTGTATAGTCTATATTTGGGACATAAAAAAGTTTGGCTTTAAAATAGAGCCTCGAACCAATGAAAAAATGAAGTTTGTTCTCTCAAAGGAGAAAGTGAGCTCAGTGGAATGTTTAATGAGCTGTGCAAATTATTCCTTTAGCGTTTCTAGCCCCAGTCTATTTGACACTACACAGAAGTCTATATATGTACACTTATATAATAGTCCTCACTATCTATACACTCGGAGGACGCAAAGATAACTCGAGTTAAGTAAGACAATGAAATGATATCTCCCAAAGGAAAAAGACTACAGTGCTTAATATCGGGTAATATTCCAATTTACTCTGCGACCTTTGACTTGACCTAAAAATAAATGGCTGGAGTGGCCAAGAATGAGAATTGCAAGTTGTAATTCTTACGCAATGCACATCCAGCCCTCTGCAAACCAACAATAAATTATCGCATTCATCTCCGTCACTTCCTCTTTGCATTTTTCCCAATTTTGTTCTATCACGCTCGGGTGACAGTCACCCACGGGCTTTACTTTCCTTTCTCCAAGAATTTCCTTGAATAAGTGCTTTGAATACACTTTAAGAGTAGGAAGGCCCCATGATGCCAAGAATGAGAAACAGCAAGTTGTATAACGATTAATGGATGCGTGTGAAATAACAATTCAATTGGCATTTATATTTGGTCCTTTCTTTCTAGGAACCCTAAATTAATGGGAAAATGAAGAAAGAAAGAATAAACATTGAAGACAGCAACTCTCGCATGTTGTCTCTTCTTCATTTTATTCTCAATTTAACCGTGTCAAAAGTAAATGAAAATGTCATCTTTATGGGATAAATATATTTCATGATTTTGTATCTTTGGAAGTCATCAGTAAATGACATTAATTTAAGATTTACACCTCCTTATTGTATTGTGCGACATTATCCAAGACAGTCTTTTAGTTCTTTGAGACTGGTCCAGTGAAAGGCATTTATGTCTGGGAGTGAGATAGGGACGCCTTTAATAAGATGGTCGTCGTTATTTATTGAAAGCGTTGGCAAGACGTACATGGATGACGCTGCGGATGTCGGACTCCAGTTTCATGCAATAACCTACTAAAGAGACTAAGCCAAATTCTCTGTTTATTTGTAAAATGTTACTTTGCATTATTTCCAGAAAAAGGAATTGCATAATAACAATGAAATATTTTGCACATAACACCACTTTCACTAACTTGGCTATTAAGTGAAATGAAACTTTTGTGGAAATTTGTAGCTCTTGCGATAATGTGCTCTTATGTGAGATTCCCCGAAATTCTTATTTCTGTTTCCTGATGTACAAAAAGATCGGTCCTCTGTGGCCTTTCCCATAAACAAAGAGAGGAAGGAACTCTCACATAATTTCCAATTATTTATTGCATTTCTTATTTTGTTAGGTCGAGTTTCTTTCTTTCGACAAAGTAAGTAGTTCTTTTGTCCACAAAAGTAAAATAAGTACGTAGCGAGATTTTCTCCTTTCCCATAATATCAAAACGAGCTTATATATTTATTTAAGCAGGTAAAAAAACACATTTGGTCAATTATTGCTTGATTGCCAATTAAACAATTCTGCGGTTAAATTAATTCATTGAAATTACCAGTCAGCTGCTATTAATTACTATATGAATGTCCTTCATTAATGCAATATGCATACAAATCTAGCTTTGTATATAATAAAAGTGTTGCAAAATGTTTCGAGAAACTCTGTTGGCTTAATAACTGCACCTCAGGGGATGGTAGTAATCCTTAGATATGTTTTGGGATCCGCTACACAGTTATTGTATTAATTAAAGCTAAGCTAATAATTTGCATGCACTACAAAAGTGTGGGAGAGAAAACATTTCATAAAATTTTGCGGTTGGGGTATTAACTTGTGCAAATCATTTAGATGCTTGTTCTTTTTGCTGGAGGCTGAATAGAGTATGGATTACAGTTTGGCTTTCCTATTGCTTACAGCTTCCCTTCTTCTTCTGTTGATGTTGCACCAATTCCCAAATTTCCATTAGAATTTGCATATAGATTGAGCTTTTCATTTTTCATTAAACCTAATGCTTTGGTTTTCAGTGTTTTCACCAACATATACTACATAATATGTCAGTGTTTTTAAAAACAGACCTTGTGAGATTTCCATTTTCCAGTTAAGTTATTAACATTGCGAGCTATGCCGAT
>JAQIXN010001755.1:0-15690 GCA_034698145.1 Proisotoma minuta
ATTATATCGTGTTGGCGCTGGCGCTGGCGCTGGCGTTGGATGAGAAAGCCTGAAATTTCAGAAATTGCGATGACTGCCGTTTAATTTTAGTTTGTGCCAATTTCAGTGGCATTAGTAAATTAATTATTTAATTAAATTGGAACTTTCGGCAGAACTTAAAATTGAATTGCATTGCCGTCCGCTCTTTTAATTGCAATTAACTTAAAGTGACACAATAATTGACACAGCCATTAATTGCAATTAATCTTAACTAATTAAAGCTTAAATTCACAAATAAACAGGTTTTTAGTCGAACACCTTTCTTCTATTGTTTTTTCGTTTCCTGAAAATCTAGAGAACTAACCTAGATAGGCATAATTTAGAATTTTTAGACGTAAAAATATATTTTAAAAATTTAAAATCTTTCTCTATAATAAATTCACCCAAGCTCCTTTTGGAGATGTAAGAGATTTCTTTAGATCTTTAGATTTTTAGTCCCATCAATTTTATCCCAAAGCAATATCGGCGCAGAAGAGACACAAAAATCAGTTCAACAGACATATTTCGTCTTCCTTGAACTCTGACCTTGAGTTGACCATATTTCTCCCGGAGATACAATGAATGACGAGTTTATTGCTGTCCAATTGATCGCGACAAAAAAGCGTCAAATATGACGCCCAAAATGGACAAGACAAGCGTCAAGTATGACGCTCTTTTTGACCTAGCGAAGAGGAACTTGTTCTTGGATAAAATTCAAAAATTCCTCGATATTTTGTTCCATTTATTTTCCAGAAATTAAAACTTTGTCTTTTTACATCCAATTGCATTTCATGGAAAAAGCAGTGATTTACTCTTCCAATTTCCATTTCAAATGTATCTGAAATTGTACTAAAAAGTTGTCAAGTTTGCCTTAAACCTTAAGTATTTTTGAATGAACAATTTAAACCTATTTTTTTAAATTTTGAACCAATTTTTAAAACAGAAGTTTGAGAACATTCTTCAAATTTTTGACCAAATCCATCCAAATTTTAGCTAATCAGGTCAAAATTTCGATAGTTATGCCATAAATATGAATTTTTCATATGCTAAAAAATAAAGATCACCCAATTTTTCTAAACACCAATTTACTACGACATCAAATACATTTAGACATTTAAACATGAATAAGTAGTGTCACAATTCAATTCAATTCAGGGTGGAGTTTTAGACCAAGGTACAAATTTAATAAATGAGGTAACAAATGTGCTCGTTACGTAAAAATAAAGTCAACTTCAACATTTGGAATAATTTCATGGCAGCTACCAACTTTTTTAATCTCGTAAATTTCCAAATTTTAGAAAATCTCGGCAAAATATCAACTTCACTCTCATTTCAGAAAATACCATTCCATTAAAATTCCCTAAAATCCAATTTCGTAAACTCGTTAAGGTTTATTTTGCAGTTACGAAACCCCAAATTTAACCCTGTCGTAATTAATTGACACTTTATAATTAGGTTACATACTTAAATTGCAATGCATCTTAGAATTTTGAATTTAGCGGTGATTTAATTTTTAAGGATTGATTCCCAATTTTGATTTGGACGCCAATTAATGTGCAAATTAGGTTAAAGCAACTACGATTTAAAAGCGGTTCAAAGCCAAAATTCAAATTTGCATTTGAATTCCCCGCCGCTTATAAAACTACAACTGATTGCTCAACACGCCTTTACTTTTACTCTAGACTAAGATAGACAAACACCAATTTAATCTTTTAAAGCGGTTAAAAGCCAAAATTTGAAAGAATTCAAATTTTCCGCCGCTTGAATTAAGATTTTAAGGTTAAAAGCCAAAATTCTTTTTTGAATTTCCGTCCGTTTTTAAGGCATTAGAAAGCATGCGACTAGGAAAGCACAAAAATAATTTTGGAGCGGTTAAAAGCCAAAAATTGAAGAAATTCAAATTTTAAGATAAGAAAGCAATAAAGCCAAGAGCGAAAAATTCAAATTGTCCGCAGTTTGGACATAACAGATAAATTATGAACATTACGTGGAAGATCTGAATTTAATAGCGGTTCTAAGCCAAAATCCAAATTTGATTTGAATTTTCCGCCGCTTACATTAAAATTAGTATACCTACAAAAATCAAGATTTTAAGCACAAAGATAAGTTTAGTAGCTAAAGCGGTTAAAAGCCAATATTCATTTGAATATTCCGCCGCTTAGATATTTAAAATCGTATACATTAATTGTTGAAGATTATAAAGCGGTTAAAAGCCAAAACTTTACAAAGTTTCCCGCCGCTTGTTTAAATTACGAAGATATTATTAATTTAAAGTCAAACGGCTACTCAAAATTCGAAAAAATCAAGAAAATTGAACTTTCCTCAACTTAATTAACAATTAACATCAATTTAGTTATTAAAATTTAAAACTAACTAATATGAAAATTCAAATTAACACACCGACTTAAATAATTTCGACAACATAGAAATAAATTGACTGAAGCTAAATAACCAAAGACTAATTGAAATAAGATGAAGTTATATTTTCAAATTCTTCGAAATTTAAAAAGAAATGACGATGACTTCCACCGGAGGATCCTCTGCATCATCCTCATCCTCCTCTTTACCCCCTCCATTATCACCATTGTCGCCGTTATTGACGACGACATCATCATCCTCATTGGTAAAGTCCGCATCAGAATTATCATCCGAATCCTCCATTTCCACAGCGTGATATTCCGGTGGCGGCGTCTCCGCTCGGAACCCCCCATTTTCAAATATGTAATCCCCCTCAAAATCCTCCGGTTTTGGCGCCAACAACCCCGTCGCGTAGCTCGGGGGTGGTTCACGGTTCAAAGCTTGCTCCCGCGCATAATTTTCAGCCATTTCAATCTGTTCCATTTCCGCAGCGTAAATCTCCTGCGCGAATATCGCCGCTGCTCGCGCCATCCGATCCTCATTCCATTGTTGCTGTAGCACCGCAATCACTGCGTCCCCATATTGTTGGATCCTCACACTCCCCCAAATATTATAAATAATTGAAGGAATTGAACATGAAGCTAAGAGAAAGATGAGCCTCTCATCCGAAGTAACCAGTTCCAAATTCATCGGGATAAATGCCAAGCAACAGAGGAGAAACATCACGTTGACGACGCGGTAGTAATAAGACGCAATGACTTGTGGTGGAATCGCATTCTGTTGTCGTACCTAAGGTTAAAAAGCTTGTTAGTCAATCTAGTTAATCTCCATGGTTACACCTTACTTCCATGTGTGCAACAGTCCTTAAGAAGAACGAGGCCTTGACGTTGTGGTAGAAGCAGGTGCAGAGGGCCACGGCGAAAGGGCCCAAGAAGTAGCCGTGAGTAGTTGCTATTTAAAAGTAAGCCTTTAACCGGCGGGTTATTTAAACTTGTCTAAAAACTTACGATGGTCGAGGAAAGACGCGATGGTGAATCCCATCAACATGCAATAGTAGACTACTGACGGAACCAAAAAGTCCTGCAATTTATTAATTATAGCCGCTTAATTATAGTCTTAGACTAAAAACCCAAACAAATGCAACGCAACTTACGCAGTCAGTGTCACAAAACTTGCGGATGTCGGTGTGTGGGGGATACTTGATCTTATTTGATCGCACCCGGTCAACATCCACCCCGTAGCTCTCTGGGATCGGGATCAAGTCCCAGATGCTCATCCTGCCCAATTCCGATTAACTATGAGCCAGCAACAATTAAACCAGTTAACAATTAAAACTGTTGCATCCCTTGGTGCAGTTGTTATCTCTCGGGGGGTCGGAGATGGAGTGGGAGAAAGTGGAGATGGAAGAGAAAGTGAGGCGACGCAGAAGCGGAAGAGAAAGTTGAAGGAGATGGAACTTTGGCATCCCCTCCATCAGCCAAACTTTCTCCCGGAATCAACTTCGGATCATTAATTTATGTCCCGGAGAAAGTTTGTGTACAGGTGGCTAATAAAAGAGCCAGACTCCAAAACTCATGCTAGCTTATTCGAAAACGGCCATGAATTTGCAATGTATGAGAAAGTAGCCATATTTGAGTTATTTTGGTCTAGGCCCCAGGGGCTCAATTATATTAGACCCCAGCCTTCTCTACACTTGAAAACGTAGGTAGCCATAAAAACGTCTGAATGAACATTGTTGCTTTAAAACCCTATGGAAATTACAAAAGCAAGGTTAAATTACGATTAAGATAAACTCAAAATAATAGGCAAAGTTCAATAATCAATGTTTGTTGAATGCATGTAAATAAATTGGCCCTTTTAACCTGTTCTTGAGAAAATGTGCTTCTTGTTTTCTCCTTCATTGCATGATCTCAACGTCTCAACCTCAAATGTCTACAAAACCCACCAAATGCTTACAAACCCTCATTTGACATTTCTTTAGTCAAATTTCCTTCGTCTCACTTGACATTTCCTTTACGACTCATGCCACGAGTCAAAACATGAACGAAAGCGTGCATGAGTAAAATCTGCACGTGCATGGCTCTTGTTCTTTCTCAAACAAATCATTGTAGCAAACGTTTTGTAAAATGTTGTAAATGGAGCTAGATTTTATATAAATAGCGATATGTCCCATATTGTATTTGTACAAGGGTTTAATGATTAAGAAACATCATCACCTCCAAAATCGATTGGCTCTTCTTTTTGGGCTCATCTTCATCTTCATCCAATAAATAATTTATTGTCCTGTGCAGTGGAGAAAGTCGTCAAGGTGACACGGACTAATTCCCCTTCACCTCACAACTCCTTCCTCTTCACCTTAAATTCATCCACAAAACTCATCTTGTTTACAACGAGCGTTGTCTACCACAACTTACAAATTATCCCATTTTATGCTAAAATGAAGTTATACAATTCTCTTTAATGTCATAATTAGTGCCTACAAATCTAGGAAGGAGAAAGTTGTCAAGTTGAAAAGTTCTTTTTCCATTACAACTTTCCCTTTGCCCAAAACTTTTACTGTTTACAAGTGTAATGCAGCTGCTAATAATATGACAACTCTTGAAAACTTTTTAACATTACTTTCATAATTGATTTGCTGCTTGAGAAAAAGTTGGGAAAATTATTACTTAATATTATTGCTGGCAGTTGAATGAGAGTTTGTAAAATATTCCCACTCTGGGAATATTTACAATAGCATAATTTTCATCATATACCTCACAGATAATGTAATTTTTCAGGAAGAAAAAGCATGTAAAATTTTTCTCTGAGTTTTGTTGTCATGCATGGTAAAAATTGGGGTCAAAATCAGAAGTTGAGCAAGCATCCAAGTATACAACTTTCTCCGCTTTCACCGAAGCTTTCAAATGCCAATTACTGCCGTCTCTCAACATAAAATTGAGCCAAGATTGAAACTCGATTATGCTAGCTTTTTGCCTTAATGTTATGCATGTAAAAAATAATTATTTATATAAAAGTTGAAGGTAATTGTGTCCCATTTTATTTGCATTATCATATGTCGTCGTTGTGATTGAAAATGCTGCTGGCCACTCGTCCCAAGAGAAAATCGATTGACAACATGACAACCTTTTCCTCTCCTCACATCTCATCTCCATTCCTCACAACTAATAATTTATTGTCCGGGAGAAAGTTGCAAAGGGAAAGCAAATACATGAGGAGAGATAATGCTCCCTGTTCCCATGGAGATTTACACTCAGATTCCAAATTATTTGAGAGAATTACCCCATTTTGAAAGTTACCCTCGGATTTGTCCCCATGAGCCTCCATCCTCAATTTGAGGTCACTGGGTCAACAAGCTAAAGAGCTTTTGAGGAAGCTTTTTTTTTGCTTTGAAGCTCGTGCTTCGCCCCCAAATAAATAATTCTGATTACATATTCATTGACGCAAATGCGAGTTATGTAATTAAAGTATTGACTTAATTATTATATAATAATTCGGAACTTTAAAATGATGTTTCAATATAATCTCTCGTTTTTTGTCAAGTGTAATTAGCTAAAATGTTTAGCAAACTTGATTTAATAAAATTCAATTCAAATTCCCATTTTTATCAAGATTATTTTATCACTTTAGATTAAATTCATGAACTCCAACCTTTCGGAAGATGAATAGAAGCAAATATCAAATAAAAGTCTCTCTTGGAACATCAAAGAATCTCAAAAGTTACAATTGTCAAAGGCAAAGATCTTTATTTGATCTTTCGAGCTTGACAAATAATAAGAAATAAATATTTACGACTTCCGTGAAATTAATAAAGCCTTACTTTTAATAAAGACTTTCTCCCAGTCTTTAGAAGTTTCTATTCTGAGTAAATCAGCCCAATTTATGAATTCACAGCACGCGTCTCTCCTTAAATTGTAAATTGTATAAAAAACAGTTTGTAGTCAGTAATTGGCCAATTTAGCCATTTTTCATCATTTACCAGCAGCTTCTGGATTTGGCAAAAGTGAGCACGTTTTAACTCACATTGCATTTTCTTGCATTTATTGGATTTGGGAAAAGAAAGTTGTCAATTGCACGCTGTTGTATAGATAAATTGGGCAAACGAGCTTCAAGCTTGATAATGAGCAAAATAGAAAGTAAACAAATTGCAAAGCTGTTTTGTCCCAATTAAGCCTATTTTCCATGCAGAAGCTTTTTAAAATACAAATTTTGGAATAACTTTTAGACAGAAGTCTCTGTCCTCATTAAATTAAATTAAATTAAATTAATTAGCAGAGTTTGAACTCATCCAGAATTTACAATAGTTCCCATTGCAAACGAGTTGAAAAGAAGCAGGAAATTTTCCAAATGTTCTAAATCCTTTCCCAGTTTCTTTAGGCAAATGCAAATAGTGAATAGCAAATTGACTTAATCTTAATGAAAAACATGCTTAAATCAATTTTAAAATGGATTTTCCTGCAGACCCAAGATCTCACATTCTTAATTTCCGACGGATTTGGTTATTAAAAATATCAAAGCGCCTATCTGTAAACTTTAAACCTGTGCCATTTTTTACACCCTGCATCATTCTCTCCTCTTGTTAAAGAGTCACGGAAGTGGGGAAAATCCCAGAAATATCCGAGTTTACAGATCTCCTAAATTATTTACATGGAACTTGGCCTCCAGCCCCACGAGCCTCATATTCACAAAAGCTGTATGCTAAAAGACCAAAAAGCTTCACATCAAATTCTATCCAACAACTCCCAGCATTTTACTATCTCAAATCGTGTTGCACATGAAAATTTTAATGAATCAAAAAATGTTTTTTTTTTCATTCTTTCGCGATATTTCCACCATTTGAAGCTATCTCCATTCAATAATACAATAACAATTATAATTTAAATAAAAACAAAGATTTTTATTAATTTTTAATTCAGCAAATCATCTAAAAAGAAGGGTCATTAATTTATCATTACATAATTAATTATCAAATATCCTCACTTTCCTCTCCTGTTCCCTCTGACAGACGAAAAAGACGAGTGCGGCTTTGCAGGGGGAGTTGGCCACGCCGCCTTCGTCCCGCGCCATCGCCTCCGTCTTCTTGAGACACTTGGCCAGTCGTCGCTTATCGTCCAAGTCCACCTCAAAGTTGTCGCTTGTTGTCATCTACATTTGTGCCATTATCCCTAGAACTTTTACCCCTTTGATTTACTTACGTAACCCAGTTCAGTCAGATAACATTTGCTGAAGCACTAAATAGGAAATGTTATTAATTTAATTTTATTTCAAGTCTCAATCTCACCTTGTCCTCATAATTAATCTTCACCAAGTCCTCTTCCTTTGGGGGAAAATTTTCCATTCGAAAGCCAATGAGGTCGAGACAGTAGTCCGTCACGTTTTTCTCCATTGAGTGAGCCAAGAAAAGGCAGCCGGAAGGTTTGATGCTTTCTTCTTGTGCCTTGTCGAAGCTGCGCCTTGTCGAATCGCCGACCCCAAAGTCGACGTCGACGATTGTGGCGGCGAACGAGTTTTTTATTAGCAGGATCAGCAAAAGTTTATTCATTTTCAAAAATTAGCGATGAAATGAGCTATTTTTGGTCCAATTAAATTGATTGGCGTTTCCTCTTTTGCATGAGAGACTAATTAGCGATAATTTCCAGAACAGGAGGGATTTTGAGACCCTCTCATTTGTCTAATTGTCCAATTAAATCTGTTTTGATTATTTACAAATTGTAAATTACAACAATAGAGCTTCCTCTTTTTTCATGAGATGAAATCAGCAATTTTTACGAACAAATGAACAGTATTTTCATTACTTCATGTAAAAAAAAAATCTTTTTTGATCTAACCTAGATTAAAAACTCTGTTTAGGATTGTATCATTGGTATCGTAAATATTTTTCGTATCCATCCCAAATGAAGTCAAAATTGGACACTGACTTGACTTTTGCCACAACACATTTTTACGACCACCTCTATTTCAAAATTTTCAAAGCATTCACTGAAAACCATGCCTTAAAAAGTCGCTCGATAAGTCAGAAAGTTGCAGAGGAAAACTAAAATCAGGATTCAAACAAGGCTGGAGTCCTCTTCCAAATATTTGCCAAGCCAGTTCATTTCCTCCCACACAAAGGGAAGAGCTTTTTACATGATGCGAGATTTGCAAACAAGGATTTATCCACAAAGGATTCCTCCAGCTTGGAAATCTATTTGTTTATTACTACTGCTCCAAGAAATTTCCAAATAATTTTTCCCTGGAAGGACAACTGACATATCCATAATGCTTTTAAAAGAAACAAAACATTTCTTTTTTTAAATTTTCTGAAAATAGAGCCTTATCTTGATTTGGAAAGATAAGCTGTAGCAGCAGCCTCAAAGCCCCAAATCGTGTAAATTGATAAACACCAATTAATAAATCAACTTCAATTAATTTAGCCCCTTTGAATTCAAGTCCACAACAAGAAATGTCAACGCCAAGTCAATTTAAGACGAGTGTTTCGTTTGTTTCATGCGAAAAAAACGAAAAAATATTCTAAAGGAAGTATAGTGTTCTCAATTTGTCCCGAAATTTGGACCACACCCCCTCACCTTAAACTGGGGGTGGGGGACAGATTAAATTAACCAGTGAAGAATCAACTACTCAAAAGCTGTAAAAATATTGGAGGGATTGTTTTTTTTGGTTGAGTTTTGCTGCCGTTTGAGTAAATGGGAAAATAAAAGCCCCGAAATAAAATTAGATCCTTCGCTGATGTTTTTGGGCTCTACAATTGACGGATTTTGACCCGATTTGATTTTTTCTAACGTTATAAACTAATTAAGTATTGGTGATGAAGGTTAAAGTACCGCGACCTTTGTTTACGCGGTCGCGCCATAGAATAAACAATTTTCATCCTAATTTTGAAAATATGACTCTTTGCAGTCGTTGCAGTGTCTTCAGAGCCTTGTTGATAATTGTCTATTTTCAAAAGTACTTTGCAAACTGGATGTGCAATATTTTGAAAGTTTGAAAATGAACCAATTGCAAATGATTGTGAATTGGCAAAAATTAAAAAAATACATTTCCTAAAGAATAATTTAAGATTTGTTAGTTAAATTATCTTAATTATTGATTATGTTTATTATGATTAAAATTAGCTTTATGTTTTATCTTAATTGATTGATGTAGTTTACTGATTGACCCTTCAATATCTGTTTTAGTTAAGGACCCCAAAAAAAGTAAAATGCTTTATACGGCGTCAAGCTTTGCTTTGCAACACAAAAAATGTTCACAATTTTAATTTTCCCAATCTAATTAAATTGAATAAAATCAAGTTTCAAAGTGAGTTTTATCAATTTTCTGATCATAATTAATTCCGAGACATGCATCCATTTGACAAAGTCGTTGAACAAAATAAAAGTGGGATGATGCCTTTGTTCAATTTTAGGACGCTGGTTGATGAGGCCCTTAAGGGCCACTTATAGTCCTTATAGGCGATAAATACTATCACTTATAGTACTCTGTACTAGTTCTCAATTTTTATAATTTTCATGAAAACTGAACAAAGAGAGATCTCAAATTGAGAGCTCGATTCAGGGAAAACTTTGGGATTTCACAAATCAGCCGAAAAATTTTGGGCTAAAATGCCTAAAATGCTCTAATATCTGAAATTACAAAAAAAGATTCGACATGTCGACGTCGGCGTCTTCTACCATGACCTCCAATTGGGCCCAGTGTCTAATTTGCCTTAAAAAGACGGAATCTTCACAAAATTCAACAGGTATTACCTTAAATAACAATTAATTTATCAAATTCTTAACAATTAATATGCTAATTTGACAAATAGTTCATTTCGACAAAGACGCCCTTCTCATAGAGCGTCAATTTTTCGTCGTTTATCTGGTCAACAAACTGCTCGAGATCCCCTCCGAAGTCTGCGCCAACTATTTGTCGAAATATGGGAATCCTGAAGAATGGATTTCAATTTGCAGCGATTGTTCTTCCCTTGTTGGCGCAGGGCGTCAATTATTCAATCAAATTAAACGTTTGGAGCGAAAACACAAAGCAATTGGAGAACAGCTTCGACTTAAAATGAAGGTCAAATCGGAGGAAGAAGAACAATCCATTTTGGGACAATCTACATTTGAAATTCGACTTTATTTGAACACTTTAGGTAAATTAAATTGGCTCAATTTCTAGTTTGAAGGTTAAAACTAAGCCTTGTTTTAATTTCAGACGATTTTAAAGAAGAAGAAGATTTGGGAAAAGAAAAAGATGAGAATTTGCCAATTTTTAATCGGAATTTGGGCGATTTACCTGAAAAATTGCTTAAACCTAAAGAAAAAAGTAATTTTCTAAAATTAATTTCTAATTTTCAAATATTTTTGGGCGATTTAACATCCGTCAGTCTGATTTTTGGATGCTCGCTTATGGTCACAAGTCGGGCACAAAATTTATTCGCCCTATCAGTACAACATTTACAATTGCTTATTTCCTTTCAGAAAGTGGCAGAAAACGGAAAATTGAGCAAAAAGATTCAAGTTCACGACCCAAACGAAGTGTTTCAAAACCCGGAAGATACTTTCAAGAAGAACAATTTTCGGAGGCAGAAGATGAAGCGGAAGTAGAGCTGAATATTGGGGAAAATTATGAAGATCCGCTCCAAGAAAATTCCAAAGTAGAAGATTCCCTCGGTGTCGCCCCTCATTTCAATATCAGAAAAGTTTCGCCACAAAAAAATAAAAAAAGCTCACGACCCAAACAAAGTGTTTCAAAATCTCAAGAAAAACAAGCAGAAGTGGAACTAAATCTGGAGGAAAATTGTGAAGATCTTCTCCAGGAAAATTGCAAAGTAAAAAATCCACCCAGGAAAAGAAATCTTCAAAAGTCAAAGATAAGCTGCCCAAAACCCGGCTGTAAGAATACATTTACGAGGAGATCCAGTTTGCTAAGACACTTGCCCAAATATCATCCGACGCCGAAAGTTGAGCTAAGTGCCGAGGAAATGGCGGCAGAGCCACTGAATTTCGCCCAGGTGCTGAAAAAACATGAGGAGCTTACTGAAAAAATGGAAACAGAGTCTGAACATGAAGGTCAAAGGGCAAACACGAAAGAATCTCTTTCTTTAGCCCATCTAGCGCTGGTCCACAAGGTCAAGAAGTTTCCGTGTCAAGGTTGTTCCAGGGTTTATAAAACGTGAGTAAAGCTCGGTAGTTTTTTAGATCAAGAAGTTGACTATTTATGACTGATTTAGATTTGAGGGTTGGGATAAGCACTTCAACTGGAAGAAAGGACTCTGTCAACAAAAAGCAGAAGAGAGAATCAAAAATGGGGCTGCTAAATTAAATCCAAAGCCCCTGCCCCCTGTTCCCGTCCCAGGGATTTTCCAAAGTGTGATGTGTTTGGAAAGAGGCTGCCACAAAGTATTCGGAATTTTGAAAGGACTGGAATCTCACATGAGATCAAGGCATTTGGATAAAGAAGAACTAATATGCAAAGGTTGCTCAGTTATTTACAACACTGTCAGTAACTAATGTAATAATTATTTTAATTTCCAATTCTGAATTTTCCAATGTTGTAGGAGTCTGCGTACGACAAGCACTATTCGAGGAACCTGGACTCCGACCCTTCAAGCCCCTGTGTCTTAAACGGGGTCAAATGCGGTCAATGTCACCACGTCTACTCTTCTCAAGCCGCGTTAGAAGTCCACCAAAAAATTCGTCACGCGCTCAACAGAGCCATACCTAGTTTCAAATGTCTGGATTGTGGCGCTGTGTTTACGTACAAAAGCGCTTTAAAATATCACATCGCCTCCAAACACGACCCTTCCACAATTGAACTCCATCCCTGTCCAAAACCAGGCTGTTCCAAGAGTTTTCGGACAAAAAACAACCTACATAATCATTTGGCGTATTATCATGCCGCAAGAGAAGGGATGGAGAAAAAATTCAAATGCCATTTTGAGAATTGCACCTCCGCATTTTACACCAAGAGTAAATTAGCCAGACATTTAAATATACATAATCCTCAAAATCCCGTCGTTTGTGAAGTTTGTGGCAAGGGCTTTAAGGTAATGAAATAATTGGGCTAAAGTGATTTTGGTATTTTACAATGTTTTAGACTAATATTCCTTTGTTTTCAGATGAAGAATTATTTGACGATCCACTCGTGGCAGCACGACCCCGCCATGCGACACAAGTACAAGGAATACAGAGACAACAAACTCGCAAAAAAACGAAGATTGGAACAACAACAACAATAGAACTGTTTTCATGCAATTTTATTCTGTATAAAGCATTGACCAAAGTGAACTAAAAGTTTTCGGACAGCAGTGACAAAAATTTATATCTCAGTTTTTGATTTTGCGACAATCAATTCCCATTAATTTATTCCGTTTTAATTTAAGTTTGTTGTTTGTCACTCTTTTGAAAATAAAAATGTCCATTACAATAAAACTTGAAGAAGCCCGACTTGGAATTAAATACAATCACAGTTCTTTGCCCTTAAATCAGTGGCAACTTTACTTTAGAACGCAATTGATTGGCCAAAAGCATATTTTCTGAATTTTACAATTTTCATGAAAATGGAACAAAGAGATCTCAAATTGAGCTCGATTCTGGGAAAACTTTTGGATGTCACAAATCAGCCGAAAATGCTTTAATCTCTGAAATTACAAAAAAAAATCGACATGTCGACGTCAGCGTCTTTTACCATGACCTCCGATTGTGCCCAGTGTATAATTTGCCTTAAAAATACGGAATCTTCTCCAGGTATTACCTTAAATAACAATTAATTTTTATCAAAAATTTGATAACGAACAATTAATTTGCTAATTTAACAAATAGTTCATTTCGACAAAGACGCCCTTCTCATAGAACGTCAATTTTCCGTCGTTTATCTTGTCAACAAACTGCTCGAGATTCCCTCCGAAGTCTGCGCCAACTATTTGTCGAAATTTGGGAATCCTGAAGAATGGATTTCAATTTGTGGCGATTGCTCTTCCCTTGTTGGCGAAGGTCGTCAATTATTCAATCAAATTAAACGTTTGGAACGAAAACACAAAGCAATTGGAGAACAGCTTCGACTTAAAATGAAGTTCAAATCGGAGGACAAAGAACAATCCATTTTGGGACAATCTACATTTGAAATTCGAAATTATTTGGACACTTTAGGTAAATTAAATTCGTCTTATTTCTAATTTGAAGTATAAAACCTAAGCTTTGTTTTTGATTCAGACGATTTGGAGGATGAAGAAGATTTAGGAAATGAGGAAGACGACAATTGGCTAATTGTTGATGAAACACTGGAACATTTACCTGAAAAGCTGTCAGAAGAGATTGAAAAGAAAAGTAATTTCCTAATTAATTGTATATTTAAAATGTTTTTGGGCGAAACAACATCCGTTCATCTGATTTTTCGATGCTCGCAAAATCCAAGAGTCAAGGGGGATTTCAAATATGAACCTTAGATTATGACGCTAATGGTCAAAAATCATGAAATTTTGTGCCCATTGATTATCCCAATCCCACAAAATTTACAATTCAACATTTCTTTCAGAAAATGGGAGAAAACGGAAAATTGAGCAAAAAGATTCAAGTTCACGACCCAAACGAAGTGTTTCAAAACCCGGAAGATACTTTCAAGAACAGTTTTCGGAAGCAGAAGATGAAGGGGAAGTAGAACTGAATCTTGGGGAAAATTCCGAAGATGAAGATTCCCTCAATATCAGAAAAGTTTCGCCACAAAAAAATAAAAAAAGTTCACGACCCAAACGAAGTGCTTCAAAATCTCGAGAAAAACAAGCAGAAGTGGAACTAAATCTGGAGGAAAATTGTGAAGATCCTCTCCAGGAAAATTGCAAAGTAAAAAATCAACCCAGGAAAAGAAATCGCGAAAAGCCAAACATAAACTGCCCAAAACCCGGCTGTCAGCGTAAATTTGCGAGGAAAGGAAATTTGCTACAACATTTGCGCCGAAAGCACCCACCGCCGAAAGTTGAGCTAACTGCCGAGGAAATGGCGGCAGAGCCACTGAACTTTGCCCAAGTCCTGGAAAAACACGAGGAGCTGATTGCAGAACTGGAAAAAGAACCCCAACATGAAGGTCAAAGGGCAAAAGAGAAAGAATCTCCTTCCTTAGCTCATCTAGCGTTGGTCCACAAGGTCAAGGAGTTTTCGTGTCAAGTTTGTGCTAAAGTTTACAAAACGTAAGTAAAACTATATAGTTTTTTTGTCATGGCGGTGACTATTTAATGATTGATTAGGTTTGAGGGTTGGAATAACCACTTCAACGGGAATATGGGGATCTGTCGACTTTCCGCTGCCGCTGCTAAATTAAAGCCAAAGCTTGTTGACATTCCAGGGATTTTCCAGAACGTTGTCTGCTCGGTTGAAGGCTGCAACAATGTATTTGGAATGTTGAAAAAAATGGAATATCACATAAGGCTACAGCATTTGGATAAAGAAGAACTAAGATGCAAGGGCTGCTCAGTTATTTACAACAAGGTAAGTAATTAATGTAAATATTTTATATCAAATTATTGGGCAAAACATCTTCTTCCGTCGCTCACCCCCAAAACTTTCCACACTTTGGTATTAAATATGATATACAATTGTTGAGTACTGTTGACTGTAATTTGAAAGGGATTACAAATATGACCATTAAAATCGCAAACCAGCGCCCCCAAGGCCACAAACCCAAAAAAAAAAATCAACTTTGAAGTAAAAAATAGCTAAAACTGGATTTTCTAATATATTTCAGGAGGCTGAATACGACAAGCACTATTCCCAAGCCCTGGACTCAAACCCCTCAAGCCCCTGTGTCCTAAACGGGATCAAATGTGGTCAATGCCGCCACGTCTACTCTTCTCAAGCCACGCTGGAAATCCACCAAAAACTGGTTCACGAGCCCAACAGAGTCTTCCCCTGCTTCAAATGTCTCCAGTGTGGCGACGTGTTCAAGTCTAAAAACGGCCTAAAACTCCACATCGCCACCAAACACGACTTTTCCACAATTGGCCTCTATCCCTGTCCAAAACCAGGTTGTTCCAAGAGTTTTCGGACAAAAGGCAACCTACGATCCCACTTGACCTGTACTCACGGGGCAATGGAAGGGATGGAGAAAAAGTTCAAATGCCATTTTGAAAATTGTAACTCTGCATTTTTAAGCAACGGTAAATTAGCCAGACATTTAAAAATACACAACACTGAAAATCCAGTGGTTTGTGAAGTTTGCGGCAAGGGCTTTAAGGTATTGAAATTATCGGGCTAAAGTGCTTGGCATTTTACAAAGATTTAAAGTTTAAACTATGTAATTTCCCTTTAAATTGTTTTCAGATGAAGAATTACTTGACGATCCACTCGT
>JAQIXN010001756.1:0-15666 GCA_034698145.1 Proisotoma minuta
TATTTTATATATATATATATATATATATATATATATTCGTCGTCACAATATTGAGTAAATGTTTTGGTCTGGTAGTTTGATTTTCTTGTAGTCGTTTGGTTAGATCAATGGCCAGCAGCACAACGTCTTGTCGTCCCTTGCAAGGCAATGACTGCTGCAAATGAGCAAAATATTATAAAATTGTGGCACATTTGCTGTTAAGAAAACAGAGGATCTAAGAAGAAGAGCATGTTATTAGGTAGAAGAAAAATGCTTGGAGATAGAGAAAATGCCTCCCTTTTTCACATTCCACTAGATCTTTACGGCAATAAACTAGCTACAAAACAGTGTATGAAGCGAAAGTCTCACAAAGTTACGGTAGAAATGTTATAATTGGCGATAGACAGAGACCAACCAGATTCAGATTGCTTTATAAGAGTAGGATAAGGTAGCAACAAAACTACTAAATCCTTTCTACATCAAACATCTCTTCAAGCTGCTAAAACACAGTATTGTATATAGAGAAAGGAAAGAAAAACATTTTAAAAGCCGTACACATATGAGCAAGTTTTAAGTATTGATCTAAAAGCTTGATCGGTCCACTCCGAGCAACATGACGAACGGCGAATGGCAATAGCAAGTAGTATTTAAGCGGGGCAGACAGACAGAATAGCGTAAACATTATGTAGTAAGTAAGTACGTATAGAGACAGCTTGTTCTTCTGAATCAGTACTACTGAATGGTGTTGGGTCTGAAAAGGCATATCCTTGCTTGGTTATAGAAAATCTTGTATTTATTCTTCATTCCCTTTGGCCATTGGCGTAACAATCTAATCCTTTTGCTTTGATATGGAGAGGGACGCCGGTGAGCTTGTTGCATTAAACGCTCAAAAACATTTTTGATTTCTGGGAAATTTTCATGTTTTGAATATTTTGAATGAATTGTTTTCCTTCTTCTCTGATGCAAATTAGTTATCCAAAATAATCTGCAATAATAAAATATCAAAACTTTTTCATTCACATTTCCTTGATATTATGAAAACTTGTGTATTGCATGAATGCAACAAACCACTTGCATAATAATGCTGCTGTTGAAATATAGTCCCATTGCTGAGTTGCAAGAAAACGATGCTTCGTCTTTAATTTACTTTGTGGGTGGTTCGGAAACTTTTGGGGGAAATGGGATAAATGGGCGTACGGCCATGATTTTTGGGTCAGATTGGGATGAGGGTCAGAGGGTGGTTGTGGAGGGGACCAAACTGGCGGCTCATGCGCCATATCCTGAGCGGAATTCACTTCTCTCTCCCTCAACACTCCAAACAAGACAACATTTACATTATTCTCTCCATCCAACACATAAGTCCTATGCCATGGCCAGCAATCACTTTTTGGTCATACGTAGTTTTCAAACGCTTCTGGTTAAACCACACCCACCAAATTTAGTGATTCTTGTTCTCCCTTAATAATTCTCCCTCGTGTCCAAATTTCAAGAAAATAGGCCAACGGACACGACTTTGACAAAGCTTTGAAGTTCTCATAATTCCCCACAATCTGTAGCCACTTTTTCCTCTGGGGAAAAAGATGGGACTGTTTAATTTCCAAAATGAAGCCGAATTCTTGTTCCTCGACCTGAAAACTACAAGTTGTGCAACTTTCACTGCATAAAATTAATCAGCAAGGGCTGGGGGCTTCCTTAAAGTTTTGTAAAAATAGAATACCATTCACCTATAATATGGATGAACAAGTAAGAGCCTTAGCTCTTCGGCCAAATACAACAACAGCAAGTCCCTTCAAATTCCACAAAGTTATCCCCTGAAATCTTCAGTGCCTCTGAAACAAGATTTGATAAAAAAAAATAAAAAAAAACTTGAAATTGATTGTTCCCAAAAAAATAATCAAAATTTTTAAACTGAAAAGGTTGGCTGTATTTTTTTTTTTAAAAAAGTCATACCTATCCAATTATGTGATTTGTGAAGTGAAGTAATTAGTAAATGGTCACTTTGATGTAAGCCGATGTCGACTGTATCAGGCATAGGTTCTAAATCGTCACCATCTTCAACAGCAGCTGGAACGACGACTAAAAGAAAGAGTAACAAGACAGTGGCCAACAAAAGTCGCCAAACTGCCGGTCTCACGACCATCACCACTCCCTCCTCCCTTTTGGAAACGACAACATCACAAATTGTCCCAAATTCCCAAATGGACTTGGCTCCTCGAGGTCCTTCAGTCGTCCAGCTTCGACCAGTTCGCCCAGTGTTCAGCACCCTTACGCCAGGAAAGACGGTGGGGGGCAGTGTGGTCACCCCCCAAAATAGCAACGCTTCGTCCCCTTCCACCGTATCGACCCCAATAATAAGTGTCAATCGGTCTCAAGCAAGTGGGAACTTGACTCTGATACCCACCCGACCTCAAGGGCTTGTGGGTGTAGCGGGAATTGGGGTCACGACGACTGGCGGCGTCGGTCAAAATACAACGTACCAATTAGCAAGGTTGACAACAGCGGCGAATGTGCGACCAGCAGCTTCCATCACTGTCACACCCCTCACACCCCTCTCAACTTCCACGTAAGTTATCAATTAATGGTCATCATACTTAATATTAATAATAGAAGCGCAAGGCGCAAACTACAGCGGTCGCAAACACAGGAATTAATAAAAAAGAAGGGATAAAATATTGCGCTGCTTTCGTATCATTTTGTAGTCAATTTGTACTTTGTACGCGGGAGGAAGTAATTTAATTCGTTCATGTCATTTTTTTGTGCTTCTCTGACCATTTTTGGCGTGGTTGTTGCAGACTTAGCGCCAACATCCGTCTTACGGGGACGACGGTGAGCAACGGGGCGTGGTTGGGGGGGAGTGGGACCCCCATAAGGGCCGCCACGATAACCGTGGGAGGACGTGCAGTGAGACCAACGGCTGATGGGAAAATGATTCATATTCCTCAGCACGTCACACAGGTAGCAAACACTTTTGATTGTTGGGATAATCCTAATAATTCGGTGTCACTAATATTTGATGTTTGTTACATTTCCAGCTACAAATGGTGGATAATAAAGTTTCCATACTAAAACCCCAACTAACAACTCCGATAGTGAATATTCGGGGGACGTTGCCGGGTGGTGCGACGTCAGGAGGGTCCGTCACCTTGCCCATCACCCCTTTCACTATCAGGGCGGCCAACATAACAAGCATCTCTGCACTTCAAAGACCTCCAATTTCCACCTCTTCTCCTTCTTCTATTCCGTAAGATTTTGGAACATGAAAATTTACACATTCTAAGGGGATTACATCACATGAATTTTAATTTTTTGTTTTAATAAAAGGGTCCATAAAGTGATAACTCCGGCAGGTCAAGGTGCACCCATTCAGTTTGTAAACAGTAAAAACGTGCTCCAAACTTTAACTCCAATCCCTAAACTTTGCCTTACACTTTCTACAAATGGTAAGATTATTTCTTTTAAAAATTATCTTTTGAGGTGTTATGAACTTGATTTTTTAAAAATCCTTTTAGCAAATTTACCTGGAAGCAACAGCTCTCCCCCGGTTGTTGCAGTAGCTTCAAGACCGGCAGCAAGTTTAACAATGACCCCTTCAGGACCTACTGGAGGAAATAATAATAGCAATGCAACTTCAACAACAACGAATGCACTGCCAATAACAAAAGTTTTTCCTGTTGTAGGCCGAGATGGTAGTGGTCCAAATCTTGTGGAAAACATTCTTTCTTCTAGCTCAGGTTCAAGTGCCGTGTCAGTGAGTACTGTGAGTTTATCTAGTACTACGACAAGTTCAAGTTCTCAACCTCAACATGTCCTTGTCCACACCACCACACCAACAATTAATGTTCATACTCATCCAAACGCTAGCAATCCAAATCCTACCACCACCGGCCTACCAACAAGTTTTTTTGTTGATAAAAACTTCCAAATGAACCTCCAAACGCGGCCTATCTCTTTAGAAAATAAGAAAATTGATCCCAAATCATTGCCCCCTGGAAGTATGATTATTGCAGCAGGTAGCCCAAATACCGTGAGCATCCCTTTGATCCCTAGTACGGCTCAGCATTTAAATATTACTCATTTGAGTCAGCCACCAGGAAATACTCAAGTAATTAATTCTACTACTACTACTGCTTCTTCTTCTACTACTACTACTACTACTACAGGAGGTAATTCTGGAAATAGCAGCAGTAGTAAGAATAGCAATAATAATAGTGCAAATCAAAACCACCTTCCCCAACAGTTCATTGCACAAATTCCCATAATAAACTCCTCTTCTGGAGTTGGTCTTCCGACAATAACAATAACGCCTTCGAGTTCGACTCCAGGTCAAACTATACCAATATCCATCCCTGCTCACATAATATCTCAGTCAATTGGCATCGCTTCTTCCAGTTCAATAAATACCGCGGCGTCTATTCTTACTGTTACAACAACAACTATTTCTTCGAGTACCTCATCTTCCACTATCACTGCAATAACAACAAGTAATAATAGTAGTGGTGGTGTTGGAACATCTACTACTGCTACTACTACTACCGGTTCTAGCTCAGCGTCCCTTACAAATACAACAACAACAAGCTCCTCAACGTCATTAGCATCATCTAGTACCTCAACAACATCAACAACAACAACTACAGCTCAATCTGCCCAATCTCCAAATCATAATAATCAACAACAAAATTCCAATACAAAAGCCACTCACAGTCCAAGGCCCAGTATTTTAAGAAAACGTGAGCTAGTTGGGGACCATCATCATCCAAACAAAGCCCAAAGGAATCTTTCTTTACATTTTTCCACGTCCAACAATTCCTCTTCTAATTTTACCGGTAGTAGTAACAAAGAAAATTCATTAAGTAGCATTACGGACAAATTCTCAAATTCAAGTAGTACAATAACAACAACAACAACAATTTCCAATTTGGGGAGTGGGTGTGGTAGTACTTCCGGTGTGAGTATTTTAAAAAAGGAATTTCAACCACCAACTGAAGAAAGTTCTTGGCAATCTGTAAGCTCAAATTCTAGTTCAGGATCTTCGACGATATCAACAACATCAGAAACTGCAGAACTTCAGCTTCAGCAACAACAACTTTCTGGTGGTGTGGACCTAAGTACAAGTTTACCTCTTCATCCGCCTTCTGAGATTTCTGGCATTGGCTCGGCATTTGTTGGTGTCGGTTTAGGATCCGTCCTTAATAGTGCTACCATCATTAGCGGCAGTGGGAAAAGTACAATTAGCAGCAATAATAACAATAGTAGTAATATTAATATCGGTGGAACTTGTAACTTGACATCATCAGTGGGAGGTGGTTTAAGTTTAGGCTTATTAAGTACTTCCAGTAGTAATAATAATAGTAGTAACAATCATCATCACCATTATTCAAGTACTACTACATCACAAAATGGAGTCCTTAAATCATCACAAGCAAGATCAAGAAGTTCTTCAACATCTAAAGGTGGAAATAGGGATATCGATAGGCTCAAGAATAAGGATAAGGATTCAGATTCTGTTAGCCCGAGGAAAAAACCTCGAAAACAACAACTGTATGTGTATTTTGATTATACGTTTGAAATAAGTCGTTTCTAATAATTAGTATTATTATTTTGTTTTGCAGTACATCTAGTGACCTGTTGGAAGCTGCTTCCCCTGAAATTTATTATCAGGGGAAAGGGAAGCGATTTAGAAAAGGCGACCTTAGTAAGTCAAAAAGTGGGTTTTTATTATACTACTTTTTACATATTTTTTTATACTCTAATATAAAATGCTAACAATTGTTTTTTTTTTAAATTTGTTGTTGCAGTGAATTTTACTGAACAAGGAATTGAAAAGGAAAGAACGCAAGCTGATAATATAATCCTTGAAGATCCCCCACCACTAAAAACAGTTTTTTATGTGAAGCGACGAAACATGTCTTTGATTCATAGTAACAGTATACCTCCCAAAAACCTTACAACACATTTCCAAAGATATTCTGACGTCAAATCCAAGGAGGAAAAAAGGCCGACCATCTCAGAAATAGCTAATCAGAAAAATGTTATACAAAAAGTTAGTGGTTGGAGAGTACAACACATGACAGCTCAAATGGAGGAGCTTGTAAGGCTTTATTGTTTTAAAACTATGTTTTTTTCTAAAATGTTTATGTGGCTTATAAATTGATTTATGTGTACAGGTTGACGGTGAAACTAACGTTGTGAATAGGTGTTCGTCCCTTCTCAGTAGGTTAGAAAATAAAGCTGGACCTAGTTGCACAGATCGTGATCTCAATATCGTAATGGAACTTTTAAAGGTATTTTTTAGTTAAATAAATAATTGTATATATGACTTGATAAATGAATTGATTTTCTAAATTTTGTTATTATTACAGGGTAACATTCAACGATGCAAAGTTATACGTGACCAAATGTCTGAATCTAGGGCTCAAGCACTTAAAATATTAGAACATAAAACACACGTTACAGAAGTGATAAATAAGTACACCAGTAAAAGATCCAAAAAGAATAGAGAACGATTATAGCAAACATCTAAAAATATTAGGCGACAGATTATTGATTGATCCTCACTGCTACGAAAAGATGCAGCCAAATAATTATGTTTTCGAGACGAAAAGTATTCATCATCCAAAGGAACAAGTACTACTACTATGCTACTTTAATGATCTTTTTTTTTTGACCGTGATTTTCAATTTGTTTTAATTAGTTATGTTGATCTATAGAAAAAAGACACTTACTCAGACTCGCCATAGACAGGCTATATTATTATATTATATTGTAATGAGAAAGAGTTGAAAAGTGCTTTACTTTGAATAATAATACCGATAATAATTAAATGTTATATAGAAAAGTTTACGTAGATTGATATTTTAATAATTTCTGATTCCTGTAACTTCAATGTTCGTTTTCTTGTGTCTCGAAATAAAATTTAATAAGTGCAACAATAACAACAACAAAATATGCAACTGACGACAGGGATTCTTCCTCGATCTACTTTTATCATGTAAATTAGGTAACTTATGCAATACTGCGTAAAAGATACATAAATTAGCTTTATATTATCGTGTTGACCTTTTGCATTGAATTGAATTGTACAACAACAGGTATTAGGGAATAATCTTTTTGATATAAAATAGACCTAAGATATAATTTTACTTTTAATTTTTTTTTTGAAATTTTAAACTTCAAACCTTTAGCTAGAACTCGAAAAGTAATAACTATTATTAATGTAATTTAAGTTAGGTGGAACTATTCTATAGGTATTATATGAGAGGCTACATGAAATGGAATGTTTTTAATCATGAAATTATTACTTTAGCTCCCAAAGAAGAGAGAATAAAATTTATTTTGTACACAAATAGTACAAAATCTTATAATAATCATATTATTTTTGTCCTCATCATCATCTATTCAACTCTCCCTTTCTTTTTTCTGAGAGAATGAATGAATGCTTGTGGCAATTTGACATGGCAACTTTCCCTGGCCCATGAAAAGAAAGTAAAAACTCGGGAAAGGAATTTCACTTTCACTTCCCAAATTCATTCGGTTGAGAGAAGTTGAGCTTGGCCACCACGCTCTCTCCCTCTCACCCCCTCCCTAAATTCCAAATTACATGTCCAGTTAGCGACCCATACATTTATTTACCAATCCCAATTCGGCCCAATTAGTTTTAAACTCTTGTCTCAAAATTTCAAGTATCCCGTATAACAAACAGCAGCAGGTAAATAATCAAATGCTCGTCAGAGTTTCATGCAAACTCAAACTGAAGCATATGCATATTTTAGGTCAGAATGGAACGAAATGCTCCTCCCACTCGGTCAAAGTCTCCAAAGCCCAACCAGCAGAAGAAAGATCTCTCAAGCATATCAACAATTAGTAACATGTCGGGAAACAACAACAATTCCACTAGTATTGGCAAGAATAATAAACTGAATTCATCTTCTGAGGCTCGACCTTCGAGTTCCAGCAGACGCCGAGCTAAAAGCAAGAGCCCTGCGCCCAACTCAAATTCCTCCAAAGGAACAAGTACAACAAATATTGAGCCAACAAATGGAGGCCCAAGCTCAAAAGCAAGACCTGTCATGTCACCCAGAGAAAAGTCAAAGTTGGCTCGGGAAAAATTTCAGTCCCTCTTAATAAATGCATCCAAGGTTCAAGAAGCGTCTCTTCAATCCCAGTTATCCCAACCTACTTCAACACTGGCAGCAGCAGCTCAGGTTCATCTTGCAGAGCTTATGGGGGCAACTGGGAACCCTGCAGGATCTTCTTCCCCCCAAGGGAAAAATGGAAATTCTCCTCAAACTTTGGCGAACAAACCTTCGCCATCTCAGCAAGGAATCAGCGTCAATGGGAATGGTAACACTGTGAGGGCAACCACTTTGGCTGCTGCTGCAAAAGTCAGCGTTGCAAAAAATAACCCCAACCAATTTCCCAACATTGATCCCCGAAACTTTCCAAATCTCAAGCCAGCTCCAACAAATTCCACAAATTTTCATAAGCCTTCTATCTACGGATCAAAGTCTGTGATGGGGCTAGATCGATCTCGGAACCTGAGGGCGTATGTGGAGAAAGCGATGCAAGAGCACAAGATCTTTTCCTGTGTCGGAGTTTATCCTGCCGTGAAAAATGCTTTGAAGAAAAGGGGATGGGTTGAGAAAGTTGGGCCCATTAATATGATTCGATCTGCAAGTGTCGGCCCTACTTACAGACCAGGTAATTACGTTCTGTAAAAATTATATGTTAATCAAAAGGTCAGGATCTAAAATCATATCGTCAATCATTCATTTCCTCTCCATCAAATCAAAATCCGAGTAGTTCCATTCAAATGAATGAAATGAACTCATTTATCATAACCATGATTTGGCCAAGTACTTGACTGCATACAAAAGAAAGGAAGGAAACAGAATTTCCTTTTCTTCTCAGCTTTTCCCCTTTCTTTGGTTAGTTAGGTTTCCTGTCCAGCAGAGAAGTGGAAAGCTGCTGGTTAAATGACTCTAGGGAAATGAACGGGGATAGAAAAAATGTGGAGAAAGTTAGTTTTTTTCGGGTGTAATTGAGGATGCGTCCCAGGTAGTGACCATGCATCATGGGGAAATTTAGGTCACACGCAATTCAGACGTTTCTGTGACTGGTACTTTCTCGTATCTAGTTTTTTTTAACGGCTGAATTAGTTGTCACTCATTTATGTTGTAAATGACTTTTGGGAAAATTGCTACGCATCATCATCATAACATTTCTTCATTCCTGTTATTAATGAAGTCTTTGTTTTTTTACATTTTCACGTTATCTTTTTTATCATGACACGGCCTAATTTCCCAGTTGCCCAATTTTGTTTTGCAAGACGAGGAGATAATTTTCATGATAATTATAGGAGAAGCAGTAGGCTTCTACATAAATTGCATACCACATACACACATGCATTGCATACAAAGGTAAAATCATGGTGTTTTTTGGTTGGATCGATTTTGCTTTCACTTTGGCATTTTGGTTTGTTTGATGGTATATAAACTGTTACAATTTTGCACAAATCTGGGCCACAAGCTATTCCGTGATTTGGGGAAATGAAAAGTCTGTCATTGTCACTGAGTCAGGGACGTCGGATGCTCCATTGTCATCCTAAATATAAATATGATGAAAAGAGCAATTTCTTGAAAAAAATACCTGTTGACTATAAATTTCATATTTACATGCTATAAGTACATTTACTTTGACAGAGTTGGCAGGTTCGGACGAAGAAAGTGATCAAGCCTGGATTGCTAGGAATTTGCGAGACTATCCTCCAGATTTTATTTGGGTCATCCGAAGAGATAACATTGATTGGAAATCAATGACCAAGGATCAAATGATTAATAGATTCCCCAAAGCTTGGTTTACAACAAAGGTTACTAATAAATATAATAATAGACAACCTTTACTTTCTCCTCACTTTCTCTAAATTCATAATCACGTAAAAACATGAATATTTAGGTCGGACTCGCTGCATGTCTCCAACAAATGCATTGGTTTAGCGAAGCCGGATTTTCCGAAACATTTTTCCCTCGATGCTACAGATTGTGTCTTGATGATGAACGTCAAGCTTTCCAAGAAGATTATCGTCTCACAGCCTGCATGAGCTATCTTCGTCATTTTGTGGAGGCGTTTGATGTCAAAGGAGCTTCTTCACTTGTAGACCCTCAAAGTCGAATTACCCCCTTGTCCATCGACTTTGCTTCTCGACAACTTGGAAACTACATTCGGATGAGACGACACGAAGACATTGACTGGTTGTTGCCCCCAAACTTCATGTCTCAACATTGGGACGCCTTTGTCCACCAGTACTACTTGGTTGTTCACGAAAAACGACGAATTCGTTTTGAGAGCACTGAAGGAGTGAGAATGAAGTATGAAATGGCGAAAAAGACTCTTCAGCGAATTGAGCAATATTGGCCTCAATCTCATTTGGATGGAGTTTACAACATGTGGATTTGCAAGCCTGGGGCAAGGTCAAGGGGCAAGGGGATTGTGATTATGAACTCATTGGATAAAATTCTGGATCTTCTCAACCACGGAAATTCTCGAGAGGCGAATTGGGTCGTTCAAAAATACATGGAGAGACCTTTGTTGGTGTACAAGACAAAGTTTGATATTCGACAGTGGTTCATCATCACTGATTGGAGTCCCTTGACCGTTTGGTTCTACAAGTGAGTCATTTATTTTTTGTTTTGAAATGGATTTATGTACTAATTTATGTTTTCTTCACACTTAGGGAAAGTTACATCCGTTTCTGTACGAAGCCGTTTGTGTTGGAAGATTTTCATGAAAGTATTCATCTCTGCAATAATGCCATTCAGTGTCGCTATCAAAATGCGGAAAGTAGAGACTCGGCTTTGCCAGATGAAAATATGTGGGACTGTTACACGTTCCAAGCTTATCTCAAAAGTATTGGAAAGTTGGATGTAAGCACTACTGTCAATCAATTTGAATAAGCTTTAATAGTGCGTTTTTTAATAAAAAATAGCAATGGCCAAAGATTTATTCTGGAATGAAGCAAGCCATAATTGGAGTTTTGTTGTCGTCTCAAGAATTTGTGGAGTCTCGCAGAGGTTGCTTTGAGTTGTATGGAGCAGATTTCATGCTCTCTGAAGATTGCAATCCTTGGCTTATCGAAATCAATTCTTGTCCCTGTATGGCTGGGACCACGAGCATTACTGCCAGAATGTGTGCCCAGTGCTTAGAAGACGCCGTTAAAGGTTGTTAAATCAAATCAAATTATTATTTTTATGTCGCATGAAAGCTCTAATGCAACTTTCTTTATACATGCATAGTTGTGATAGATCGAAAACACAACAAGAACGCGGACACGGGGATGTTTGAGATGGTTTATCGCCAACCTCAAAGTGCAGTCACAGTGCAGCAGTTCACTGGTCATGATCTGGTAATTCATGGCAAGAAATTGACTCGGGACATCGACTGGCCTGGGTTTGCCTCTCACAACTCGAACGTGTAAATGTTTTAAATGTAATGTTTGCTTTTTTTCTCTAGCGCAATAAGTCTAAAAAGTACGCAGTCAAGAAAATCAGCCCTTATCGGCCCAGTTGCCGGAACACTTTCTAAACCCTCTTCAATCCTGCCTCCTCCGGACAATCTCACTTTTTCTGACCTCCTTCAAAAGCTACGGATGAAAAACACCCAAATGTTCAAGGGATTTGGATCGGATGACAAGATTTCAGGGCCTGAGTTTTCTGATCGGAGTCTCACAGCAGCCCTTTTAACCAGAATGAAAAGTCTCAACAAAACACAAAATTCTATAACAGCACAACCAGCAATCACAAACGAAATTATCCCTGGAATGAAAAAAGTTTACCCTAGTATGAATTGACT
Source organism: Proisotoma minuta (assembly GCA_034698145.1). Classification (NCBI taxonomy): domain Eukaryota; kingdom Metazoa; phylum Arthropoda; class Collembola; order Entomobryomorpha; family Isotomidae; genus Proisotoma; species Proisotoma minuta. The sequence continues at coordinate 11,824 of JAQIXN010001756.1, forward strand.
TTAATGAGTAGAGTAGAATAAACACTATTAAACAAAACCTTCCATATATTTAATTATCAATAATTCTCATCATTAGACTTTAATGCATCGATATAATATGAGCTTTATTTTTTGTGGCAGGTTCTAGTAGCAAGCCAAGAAACACTAGAGAAGAGCCAGCCAACAGCGGAACACTTTCTCATCTTTCCAAATACTTTGAAGAAAATAGCAACACGTTTGCAAACTTGATCCGAATCGGGAAAGAAATCTCTGAAGATAATGGGAATGGAGGAGAAAGTGACAAAGAGAATTCCAACAAACGACCTGAAACCATCGCCATTCCCACAACTAACAACACACAAAAATCATTTATGATGGACTCGGCTTCCTTTTCCCGTGCAGAAACGGCCAAGACGTTGGAGGAAGTGAGGGCTGCAGTGAATGCTGCCAGTGAAAAGTACGGTAAGAATGAGACGAGTCCCAATTCAACGTCTCCTTCTGCCACTACCCCTTCTTCTCCAAGAGATACAAATAACAATCATTTGCAATTTTATCAAATTAGTAGTAGTAGTGGCAGAGATGATGCTTGCGATTGCATTGATATTAACAAGGCTAACAAAACTAACAGCTTGCTTTTATTTATCCCCTCCAATACTAGCGGCGTCCAAGCAAGTCAAGAGAATGACACGGAGAAAGTCAACGAGTCCTGCAATGACACGGACAACAGCAAATCTGAACCAGCAGCAAAGATAGTTGGTATTGAGACAACATCTGAGACGATCCAACTACCAAATAGTACTTTAGAAAGCAATAAATCTCTCATTGAACTTTCTCCTTTGGGATCTGAAGAAAATATCGTCCCCACTAATAATAATCCAGATCCTAGCATTGTCAGTAACATTCCACAAACGGAGAAAGAGGGTAACGATAATAATAATTTTGATGTTCGTATTCGTGATATTATTATAAACAACAATGATGAAAACTTGGGTTTTCCTTCAACTTCTAACTCAACTTCGGAATCAAACTCTGATTCTGATTTTGAGACAAATTTTGATGACCCTGTTCTCTTTCTCCCTTCATCCAGATCTGATTTGGGCAGTTATAAAAACCCTGATGTGAAAAAGAGTGTCAGCAAAATTCCAGAGAGAAATGTTCAAAATGTTCACGTTCGTCGTGCAAGTGTTGCTGGCTCATCTTTACAAAGATGTTCGACTCTACCTCTTCAGCCTACAAAACCAAAGATCAAATTGAAAACAAGCAAAAGTAAGCAACTGTGTCATAAAATTGGACTGAAGCCATCTCCATCATCAGCTTCCAACAGTAATCGTAGAAGATCTGTACCTATTTTCCCTGTAACTAAAATTAACCTCAAACTGCTGTAAAAATTATATACTCAACCGCACCTAAATTTCCAATAATACAAATCTAATGCTTTTTAAATATTTACTCTAACCAATACAAATTTTATTTTGCGTCATCAAAAGTGTTCATGATATTGATAATGCTGCCAACATCGACCTTGTATATGCATATGAAAAAATGACACTACCAATAAATGCTGTGGTATTATATGTTATACAACAACTAGATTTATTATTGAATTAAAACTTCAATATTTTGACACGCCAATAAAACATGTAAAAATGTAAACACAGAAATGCTTTGTCAAAGTTGTCGCTTTGAAATTAACGATCCTTAAATAATTTCGACAATGATACTAACTAAATCTACCTTACAATAAATTCAAAATAAAGCAAAAAATAATGTCGTATGTAGAGCAAGAGAATTATGTCGGTGGAGGTTTTAGAGCAAATGAAAGTCTAGGTCGGGAATTTTTCTTGCCAAGGATTTTCATTTGTTCCATTTTCACTGACTTTTCCATGTCTTTTTCCATTCTTTGACGCTCCTCATCAAATTTTCGTTGTTCCTCAACCATGGCTAAACGTTCTTCAGCCTAGATTTAAAAAAATATATAATTAGATTAGATTGATTAAAACATTATTTAATTTATAAAATTTTCACTTACCAATTTTCTATGAGCCTCCTCAATTTTCCTATTGTTCTCTTCCATAATTCTCTCAAGTTCCTCTCGCTTTTTCCTTTCTTCCTCCTACACAAAGGGAAGAGAAAGTATTAGAACAAATTTCAAGTACAAGTATGAAGCAGGAGTACATAGCGATTTTGGCACAATTTAATTTATAGAGCATACAACAAATTTCGATTCGTCTGTCTCATCATTTTTCTATAACTAATTTTTGGGAAGCATTATTATTACTATACAATTAATTGGGTTCAAAGAAGTTGTGATTAAAAATCATATTGGGATTTTTTGGGGAGGACAAATAATTATTATTTTTGAAGGGATTTTGTTTTTATAAATTTTGAGATTCCGATGACCAGGAGGGTTGTTCATTCTCTCGTACTAAAAATAAATGAAAAATGATTTATAACAAGTACATAAACACTACCTGTCGATGTCGTGGTCCACTCCCATCGAAGTTTGCGTCAGTCAGTATACTACTCAAACTTACCAAAGTAATTCCAGAAATGTTATCATCATCATGCACCAACAGCTTCGATCATGAAATCATGTGATTTTTGGATACTTCACAAACATGACTCTGACTTTTTCTAATAACTGTCTGCAACAAATTTTAACAATGGCTGGGACTCTCCCTCTCTCAAAATTGATAACATGCCCGTAAAATTCTTTATATGAAGAAAGAAATCTGGTCTTTTTCTCAACTAAACGGTAGACTATGATGATGGATGGGGCCCTACTCGCATAATATTAGTCACAATCTAAAAATTCTAAAAGCTATTTAATTAAGCTCGATGTAAGCCAAATGTATTATCAGTCAGTCAGCTCTGCTCCAAATTCCCATCCATTTATAGATTAATATCACGAAAAAAATCAAGGAAGAAATAATATTTGGAAAAAAGTTTGCTTTTGGGTGACCCACCCACACATAATCTACTGTCTAATTGTTTTTTGTAGACCGTTTTGAGTGTGTTAACTTGAGTTTTTGTTTATAAAATTCTGTAAATCTGAGATATATTCTTTTTTTCTTAATAATTTAGACACCATACATCATCAAGCATCATACAACTATCACAGTCTGTTTTCTAGTTTTTTTTTGTACAAAAAAGGAGATTGTTTGGTTCGAAATTTTGTTGACATTCAGTCATCAATGTTAATAATTCGCAACTTGTTATGGAGCAGAGCGAGAGCGATTAAGAACATGAATGTGGTTAACCCTAAACTTTGAGGAGGTTGGATTATATTAAACCCAAAAGTACTATCATCGTTATCATCACTACAATAATAGCAATTGGCCATCTTGTTGATTGCTGATGATGAGGCGGATGTTGCAATATCGGTGAAAGTTGTGGCGTGCATGATTTTATTGACCATCCAACAACAAGTACTAAGCTGCTGTTGTTCTTTTGGATAATTATTACTGGGGATAAGCAGGAAATGACTGGGAGAATTTTTCCGTACCTCGGCTTTTAATCTTTGTAATTCTTCTGCTTCTCTCCTCTTTTGGAGTTCCATAATCATCTCTTTTTCAAGGGTCTCTTTTGCAGCTTCCACTCGACGAAGGACCTCTGCTTCTATTTCCTCGCGACGACGCTCAAGTTCTTCCTCCACTCGTTTGGCAACCATTTCTTCTATTCGTTTTGCAGTCTCTTCTTCAACTAGTTTTGCCTCCAGCTCTTTTTGGCGTCTGTAAGAAGGAAAAATTTAGATTTAGAAATTGTCCACTTAAATTTTCCATTCTAATGTTTTTAGGCCCATGAAAATGGCCTTATAGAATCGTCAATGTCGGTCTGTCGGTCTGTCGGTCTGTCCAAGCGATA
>JAQIXN010001757.1:0-15665 GCA_034698145.1 Proisotoma minuta
TGTAAAATCTTAATATTACGTCTTTTACAGGCATAATATTGAGATTTTACAGACTTTGTTCTTCTTGGGGTGATGTAACATATTACACAGCCAGTGTCGGGAAACAACAATGCACGACACGCAATGTCACGGTCCTACATTTATACATATCGTCTGCAATATTCACCCGTTAATCTCAAGTATCAAGAAGAACAATAAAAATTTAGGGTAAATAAACACCCGTAAAAATTTAACTGGGCCTTTATAGAAATCGAAGCATAACCAAAAACCGCCGTGGCGTGCTTAGCCCTTACGCTTTACTAAATATAAATAAATGCTAGTTAGTGGCATACCGAGGGATAATAAACTTCAACTAAATATCACGTAAAAATAAGATCCATGCAAGGCAATCTGACATGACAATATGGGCAGGCAGACAAGGCATACGTTTCTTTCTTTCTTGGTCTGCTGACTGGATGGATACGGAATCTTGGGATAATAAGTTTAATCACCAACTTGAGACGTGGCCAACATTACTGGTTTTGTTTGAGCAAAAACTTGATTGAGTAAAGTACACTTAAGTCTGCAACCAAGTTGTATGACCAAGGTAAACCAATCCAGCCAACCAACTTAAGTAAAGTTTTGTGGTAAACTAACCAACATGCCTAGATTTTGGTGAAATGCTTGTCAAACTCAGTTTTCTCTGCTGGAGAAACGCATATACAAATGTATGTAAGTGTATATCTAAAGTTTTACCACAGATATTCTCATATATTTTTCAATTAGACAAGATTTCAAAAATATTTCCAGTAACGCACATTCTGTGGTTACAATAAGCAGTATGAAATAATCTGATGGCAACAAGTCGAGCTGTATTCGAATGTATTCGCTTGTTCTATGTAGTTGTTAACCAAAGTTTTCATTTCAAATACAAATTCTATAAGGTTACATTTTTATAGCTTGATTTTTGCTTGTAATATTTTTTTTACTTTTCACTTTAAGATATTGTGCCATGCCAAGAAACTTTATAGGACAAATATAGACAGAGGCTGTGTTAAGAAACAAAGTGCACTTTCTGTCATTCGCAATGCCATAATATTAAATTGGCGTAATAAAAATGACCCATCTGCAAGAAAAGTGTCGAGGGCAATTTAAGTCCAAAAAGGAAAGCTATGGCGATGCGACAGTCGGAAAAGAAATGGAAGCAAATGCCCATCGGCCCATTTCTGGTGGTCCACTAATGAAATTGGTAGTCTACTGAACTACTCTGTTACTACTAAACTCTTAAATAATGACACTGGGACACTAGGCAAGAAAGGACAAAAATTACATCTAGTGGTAATAAGTGAGAACAAGAAATCAAATCCTTGTCTCAGCACATTTCAACAACGTTGTGCCTAAAAATTATATGGTTTCATAGTCCTACTATTATTATTAATATGTGTGACAAAATCTTTACTTTCTAAAAATTGTCTGAGCTGGACATGATACGTACAGAAAAAGTACTAAATATACTATATATACACTTATAAGGCATTACTAGCGTACCACCTTTTTATAGTTTTTCACTAACGTTCCTCACTAAGAAATTTGCAGAGTTCCAAATGAGACCCGTTAGCTCGACCACTTTTCAGTTTTTATGGGACCATTCTTAATGTCACCCTGGTCAAATAGATCATAGCTAATGGGGTCTAGGCATTACAAAGGTTGTAAACATATGATTTTTACGACAAACAACCTGAGGACAGAAATCACCGCCTTAAAACAAGTTATGGTCTATTGTATGATCCTCTCTTCTAGAGGAAGGAAATAGCCTTTGACAAAATTCTTAATGGTGTTTTGCAGCAATACAACAAATAGGTAAGAATAGTTGGGTCAACTTAAACACACAAACAACATCACAAATACAAGAGAGCCGCCTACTTTACTTTCTTTATCCAGAAATTGTAAAAAGCCAAGCCTTCTTCCTCTCTTTTGGACAATTGTAAAGCAAATAATGCAACGTAATATTATAATGAGTTATTATTTGGGCCAATTTTAAATCACAATTGACCATAAAATAAAATAATTCCTTTAGTGGACAGAAACCGAATTTGTCGGCTTCACTTTTACAATTCCAATGCTATTTCCTTTGAATTACTTACAGATTTGAAGATGATGATCAAATTCTTTAACAAACCATTGACTATATATAGTATGTCAGCTCTGTCCATAGAAAAAGAATTCGATTTTCATTCAATCTAGATTCAGTGACAATGACAATCGTTCCTTCATTCATTCACTGCACAATCGGTAAAGTAAACAATACAATACACGCACAATTGAAAGCTTAAACCGTTGCTTTCTATATACACACAACACAACTTATTGTGAAGCGATAATAAGGCTGCGGGGGAAGAAAAAGAGAAAGATGGGCTGCTTCTGCATTTAGAGAAAAAAATCATTTTACGGGCCTTGGAGGTTGGGATAACAAACAACTAACAAACCAAAAAATGGGATAAGAGGCATATCTGTCTTATTCGGTCTTAGTGTCAATTCAAATCCAAAATACGCAGCTGGGTCTCTCGTTATGCTCAGGCACTTATTCCATCGACTACTATCTAGCATTGCTTTATTGCTTTCTCCATTTTCATAATCACCACAAATTGTGAACATTTTTTGTATTCCTCCATTTTTTGCCTTTTTTGCCTTTTCTCATTACGCAAAGAAAAACTTTAAAACAAACAAAAGATTTTTGAGGAGACTTTTTTTAAAAAAAACTCATGATTAACTGTAAGTGAAAATGTAAAGAGTAAAGACTGAATAAGACAAAATTCCCTCATGATGTTAAAACCAGAAAGGGAATTAAATGGATGTGCTTATTTTCTAAATATGGAAGCTTGGTCACAAATGTATATATATATACATATATATATAACTAGATTTTTTTTGAGTAGATGAGTTTCAAGTGTACAATGGCCCAGTAAATAAGTATTAGAGCAAGTTGAAAGAGTAAATTGTGCTTCAAAGCTTTTTCGTTGATGATGGTCAATACCCTTTCCTCAGATCCTTTAAGTGATTTAAAAGATTTGCAAAGCGAAAGGAAAGTGGAGGCCTAGTGTTTATTTAATCTTGTCTCATGGCGTCAATGACGTGGAGTGTGTAAGGATTTAGCCGCAAAAGAAGGATGAAGATAAGTTTAGAAATTCTGAAGATTGGGGACGTAGAAAGTGGAGAAAGCAAGCAAGTATCTAGATAGGGATTACACATGAATGAAATGTAGGGCGAGCTGAATTTCCTGCATTTATTGAGATCGAATGCTTGTACTCTTCTGTGGTCCAGTAATGATGCCTAGAGGAAATGGGGGCAATACTTTTTATACTGCAAAAAGAGTTGAAGAGTTTGGAAGTGTGCGTTTGAAATAAATTCACAGAGTGCCTAAAAAGCCCTTGGATATGCCTTGCCAACTTTTTGGATGATTCAAATGCCAAACACTTGCCCACCCATTGAGCCATAGACTTGTGGCTTTTAATTTATAGATTTTCCGACCACCCTTTGCCCTTATTTCAAAGTGAAGTAGTAAAAAAATGTTATTTTCACTCTAACTGCAAATTGAAGTCATTGACGGCCAATAAATTTCATATTACAAAATTATGTAGACCAAAAATATTATTGGTTTGTATCAATTGGAGCTTATCAAACAAAATGACAACAACAACATCAATTTGGCGAAATGGAAATGCTTTCACCATTTTGGTTGATTTGGCCCTCACATTCAAAGAAATGGGCGTTCAAGTTTAAACGATAAATTGAATTGACTGCAAGGGAAAAGAAGAAGGAAGGATGATTATGGGATATGCATGTTATTACTCTACACACCTGTCCATTACCAATGCACACCACTGGGTGACTGATTAAACTCGGACAGTTTTGACAAGCCATGCATTAAGAATAGCCAACCCAAACAAACTTCAGGTCGCGTAAATAGAGGTAGCAGTGCAATAAACCAAAAACGCTTCAATCAATGTATTTCATATTGCTAGAGGTGGAAGCCCTTTAATATTGTGTTTGATTAGCTACAAAGCCATCATATCAAAGTCAGCAGGGGAAAGACAGACTTTCTTCACTCCTTTATTTTTGTTGATGAATGATGAACTGCTCAGCATGCAGCATTTAACAAGCATTCTGTATACAAAGTCAAGGGAATATCCAATGTTTATATTAATTTTTGTTCAAACACTTAAATATTTCAAACTATGATGGTTGATCAACGTTTCAAATTATAATCCATTTTGCTCAAATTCTAAGCATTTATTTGGATGTGTGTCATTTGTGTGTAAGTAATAAATATGTAGAGCACTTGCCTGTTGACATGTGATTTAAGCCAAGCAAAAAAAGCAACAAACATGATGGATTTATAAGCACACGGATAAGACAATGAGGACATACCTGAATATTTTGAATTAGCTGTGGACACGCCATCGGGGGAACTTCCTTCCCAATGGACACGACAATATTTTCGTATCCTCCATCGTCATTGATCCGAATATGAGAGGACTCAACCCAAACTGTCCCTATTGCTAACAACACACTCAAAATCTTCCACATCTTGACAGTTATGCTGGTTTTTCCCTTCATGTTATTATTTCTGTAATTTTTCATAGTGACTGACTGAATAAAGTTGTTTTACGCTTTCACGGTATTATAACTTTTGAAATTATGCAACGGTACGACGGGTAATTAGTACAATGTTTTAGTCGTAGACATTCTATATTGAGTTACGTTGAAATAATGAAGTTAAAATGAAGCAGACGTTAAAGTTTTAGATTTAGATCCCTTGTTTAATTTCCTATTCAATGTTCTCATATGATGATGAGAGGAAGTTTGCAAAGTTAATTGTTAAACTTTGTAATTGTTTGCAAAACGAAATGTCAGGGAAGAGGGTATGTTGGAGGGAATAAGTTTTCTCCTCGGCACCTTTCTCTTTTGGTTGAGTGATCCTTGTATACTGCTATTCGCCTTGTTACTACCTGTCAGTCTCCAAAGTTTCTCTCAAAACTTCCCTCAGATAATGCTTTCAACAACAAGTAAGTCTCGTTTTGTATAACAGCACAATGTGATGAAAGTAAAGTCAGTCAATTCAGTGCAATGCAGTGAACTGAAGTGGGCTCACTTTCTTCTCATATAGAACCTTGTATTGTGGTTTTTATTTCCTAAAACTCGACAGAAATAATCCAAAACTTTCTTCTTCCTGCTCTTTAGCCTTCTTGCTGGTTAGCGCTTTGAAATGGGAGCACAGAAGAAGAAAGCAACTTTCTTCTTTGCAAAGTTTCAGGTTTTTGAAGCCGTTGGTTGCAATGGCTTTAAATGAACAACGCCCAACAAAGTAAGTGAGAAATGGATGAGATTGATTTAGAACTTTTGAGATATATACACTTTTGAATTATAGTACGTATGTATATATAAAATACAGTGGCACAGTTCAGAGAAATTTGTTTGGTAGCATTTCAGTTCTCAGCACTCAATTCGATAAATTATGAAGTGAAGTGTGCAACCGTTTGTTTTGTTCGACACTTTATCAAAGAGTTTAATTTCTTTGGAGCGGAATCCAAATATTTTTTTAAAAACTTGGGTTTCAATACATTTTACAAGTAACTTTTAGTTTAGTTTTAGTTTGTAAAGTTTCATTCATTCAAAGCTTTTTCGTCTTTCTTTTTACCAGAGCAGGCAGACGTTTGTGTAAGGTTGAGGTCAAACTGGTGATGACGGGTGTTGTAAATCGTGAAATAGCATCATTGAATTATTGTTAGGTGAGAGTGAGAACTTTTGGAGATGAAATAGCGTTAGTTCCCATAAGTTATCCAGGAATATCAGAAAACTCCACCTAATTTAATTCACTTCATGTACTCACTCAGAGCCAGCACAACCTACTTCTGTTCTCCTGATCTGATAGCAATCATTGAATCATTCTCTCTCTGGTGCTGTATAGCAGTAGTGTAGTAATAGTTGTAATTTAATGGTACACACGTTTATCGCTTCCCTATGTAAGAGTTACGGCTTGTTCCGCACTCTCTCCAGAAAATTTAGAGCATTAAACAAAAGGCGTTAAGTAAAACTTCCCCTTGCTGTAGCCCAAATGAGTAGAATTGTCGGATGGGGAGAATGAGATTCGTCTTCCACTTTCCCCGATTTAATGTCTCACATTCACTTCCCAATTTGTAAAATGGAGACACGCTCGTTGCTGTTTCTCATCTCATTTGGCACCTTATTAATCACTTTGTTCATGCCTTTTAACAAAGCACACCCTTTCTCTGTTTCTTAACTTTAGAGTCCAGTGCGGGATGAAATATTTTATTGCTTGTGATACACTTTGTCTCTTGCTGCCAACTGCAGGCAGAAGATGGATGAGATTCCTCGCACAAAACTAATTTTACTACTAGATACACTATAAATATTGGAATTTCAACAGTTTAATAATAAAAATTCCTTTTCAGTTTATAACAAGGGGTATTATTAGACTACCATTATTGTGGTATGCGAGAGATTATATTCCACATCAAGATCTCCGTGATACTGTCTAGTGTTTTGTGATGGAAGTTAATGAGACACGTATTAATGAATCTTAATTAGCCCGAGGACCAATCATCAAGACATACAAGCACAATACAACACAATGGGGTACAACAATACAATGCAAGACACGGATTTAATCCAAGAAAGATTCACTCGTATTCTTTAAAATGTTTCGGTTATTAACAACCATGTACAAATATATTATAATCTTATTGGGGCGATTTGTTGTATATTTTACTAAACAAATATAATTTAGTTTTTTCCAAATAATAATATGTGAGACTGGGAGGATTATTTAGTGATGATTTATCCTCTTTATATAAAGTGTTGCACGATTTAAATTTTATGATAACTGTAGAATTTTATGATCTCAACTTCACACTTGGTTCAAATAAGGAGCAAGTTGAGATTCCGTTTAGTACAGGTTTTGCTGGTTTGGTTTGAGAGCAACAAGAGCTCCGCTCACTTTGGACGTTAAGCGTGGACTGAGCCTTCCCTTCAACAAACTTGCCTGTAAACGCTTTTCTATCCATTGGAACCATTGTTGTTGAGACAACTTTTAAAATGTATACATTGTTGCCCCATTCTACAGACTTTTTTCTTGAAATAAAGGTATACATATAAAAGGGTTCTACCTGCAGAGAAAAGAAATCAGTTCAATCAATATCAAATCCTAATTTATTGGTATTATTATTTAACTTGCTCTTGCAAAACCGTGTAACAAGCTAGAGTGTGAAGACAACACAAGTTGTACATTAGGAAAATCAATTTTTATCTTAACTTTGGTTTTATATAGAAAATTGAAAGTTTGTGAAAAGTGAAATAATTTTTATATAAGCTGCAAAATTGTTGGTAAAAGTAAATTAAGTTTCGATTTGATAAAACTATTTAATTTGAACAGTTTGACCCATATTCGAGTTTAAAATTGGATGAAATTAAAATTTGTGTTTTTACAACCACAAAAACTAATTCGTTTGCAATCATAAACCAATCATTAACTAATCGATTGGCAGAAGGCAAACTTTTTATTATTGTTACTCTCTGTGTGGTAATATGGTAAATCTATCGAAATTATTATTTTCATGATAAAACCGTTGCCAATTTGACATATGCACTAAGAGTATAATTAACTTTGTCTACATATTGATTATAAACCTTTTAAAATAGCCTTTCATGTGTTGTTATTATTTACATTAATAATTGTCAAATAAGGTAACGCAAAAAGCAGAAAATTAGTTTTGGAAAAATATATAAAAACTACAAAGGGAATCAAAATAAAGTTATAAACATGGTAAAGAATTGAAATTGTAGGACACACAAACATTCGGTGACAAGAGTTGAAGTTTGAGTAATGTGCGAGCTTTATGGACATGACAAGCATGTATTGCTTTCTATTTGGTTACATTTTATTATTCACTGGCTTTCCATCACACAACAGGTATTTTCTCTTATAGAAGGAAGAAATGGATGGATTGATTCCCTGGCTTCCCACCTTCTCAAGAATTCTCTACTTTTGGGAGCAAAGGAACTAGAGACCCAGTTACACAAAAAGCCTTTTAGTGTTCCGCTGGAAGTCAATCTTCTCAAGAATAGGAGAAATAGAGTCAAACTTTGATATTCTATTCTGTTCCATGATACTGCTGAGAATTGACTGACGAACGATGAGAGCTAAGTAAACTGACTGAGAAAGTGAAGAGAGAGAGAGCCCAATGCTCTAGTTTAAATGTAATATATATTATAACAGTAGCCAGGTGAAAGTAGTTCATTTCACTTCACATTTCACATCCTCGTCATACTTTCTCTCATTCCACTTTCATATCATAAAAGCATATTCAAAATGACACCATAATGAAACAAATTCTACGCGTTACATAATATATTTACGTACGTATATTGCTTCAAAATCAAGAATTGATAAAATATTATTTTGATTTATTATTGTTTTCTTACAAAGGATTTACTGCGGACCTTTTGACTTTCGTAGAGTGGAATTTTGTGTAAATGTAAACTCTATAATGCTGATGGGTCAAATTCCCTTTGACGTAAAACTATGTTTGCAGTTTGAAATTGAATAAAATTGACACTTTGGAACTGCACAGTATGTAAATAGATATTGGACATTGGAATCTTTTCCTGTAATCCTGTATTTATAGTAAAAAAAGTGCATCATTTTTTGTCCTTTCAATAAGTGAGCGATACCTTTTTAAATGTAGGATATTGGTTGGCGAATAAATGCAATTTGAAGTCGCGTATAGTAATAAGTATTATAAATGGGGTATGGAGTCTCACATTGAAATCGAAAAAGGGTTAGATTGATGGCCTATGTATATAAATAGGTTGCTTCTGAAAGAAAAAGCACGAGAGGTGCAAAGGCAGAAGGGTGAAATATTTTATACGATATCTGCACCCAATCTTTTGACTGAGTGTTGGACGAGGCCCATTGAGAATTGGCGAATTTGAAAGTAGAACTTACTAGGAATTTAGCAATAAAAATTCTACATTTGAAATCCACCAAAAAAGAAAGGGTTCGGGTCCTCCAAAACTCCAAACCTCCCAAGTATATAAGTCTTAAACATTTTATTGCATTACCTTGCAACTAACGAACCAACAAGCACCACACACATCAGATAAAAGCCTAAATCCAATCCAATTTTGGCATTCATGTCTTTTACTAAGTATATGTACCTTTTTTACGCACAAGGTTTTCTTATGCTAACTTGGCTATTTGCCTGCTTAAAGATTAAAGAAGGGGAACATAACGCTATTTTATCAAGACGAAGGACCACTCTGGCAACCACACTTTGTGAGAATTTTCTCTTTATGACTGCTTCTGGTTGAGTTTTGGATTAGAACTTGAGCATATCGCACACAATCTGACGTCTCACACAGTTACGTCGTAAAACGCAGGTTGGCTTAACTTTCTTCATTCCCAAAGTACACATATACTTATCGCAGGTTAGTGGGGAGATTTTTTTTCTAAAATGAGAGAATTAAAATAAATGTCGTCTTGTGTGGTTTGCTGATAGGAACAAGAATGAAATTAACTTTTTTTTCTTTTTTGACAATAGCCAAGATTTTGATTTCTTTCTCCATTTTCATCTTTCAGAAATCCAAACTTTTCCATCAAAAGATGTAGCCAACAAACGAAATAAGTATTAAGTGACTGATAAAAATGATGCAGTCATAATTTCGTACTTTTGTTTACCTTCATCCGACCAATTTTCTCAAATGCATTCCTAAATTTACTTGTCGTGTTGCAATTTCATTTGGACTTGGGACGTATAGCCTGTAACGTGTAACTTTTCCAATAAAAAGTAGAAATTATTACCACTTCCCTCGACTAACATTTATCGTAAATTCGCATTATAAGTTAATAACCCTGCACCCTCCTGGCTTTTGGATAAGATCAGATTTCTTATTTTTCCTGTTATTTGTTCAGTCGTCTCGACTCTTTCTTATCTGATAATCGCATAAAATTCTTTGCCCCGCTCCTTTTCTTGTCTGATTGCAAAGTATTAATTTCTTTCTCGTAATTATTAGCTTGTCTCGCTTCACTTTAGAAAAAACACGACTCGGGGAAAACATGACACCGTAGACCTCCAGCTTGGGTTTTGCATGTGGAAGAAATGAACTACGTGACTTACTCCTTGCACTTTGCTACGAAATGAAGCGAATTAATTTTCTGTAAATGCTAAACAAACAAGTTGCAATTCTGCTTTTTGAATGAATTCCTGGACATGTAGCATTCAACCCTTTAATTAATTTATTACTGAAATGATTATCATATTTTACTTTTTTAATATTGTCATCATGCGAAGCGAGTCTACTAATCTTTTGAAGTTTAAACGTTTTATTGCAAAACCAGCGATTATATTTGTTAAACAAACATTCAATTTACAGAAAATAAACAAGGTGTAAGATTTAAATATTAATATCATGCTTGAGGCTGGGCAAATTCTTACATCAACTCACGACTTTGATGCAATTTCTTAAGAATTAAAATTAGTTAGTCAAGTCATAATTACTTTATGGTTTCACATTTTGTAAATTTTACAACGGTACTGGAAAACAAATCCAAGTAATTATTATTAAATGAATAAATACTGCTAAAATATTCAGCTTTTGTTCACTGTTTTGTTGGAAGCGAGTTTAAGGACTTTACGTTATTTTTTAAACCAAAGATAAAATCAAAGTGGCAGTTGCCTGATAAACACTATTTAAAGTAATCTAATGTCCAACAAAACCAAACAAAACTGTTTTGACATAAAAGACAATGGAGAAAAAAAATGCTTCTCGGATCGTTTAAGGTTATTCAGTTGTTTCATTTCTTTTAAGGTAAAATAACAACACAAGTTTATATGGGTGTTTCCACATTAATTATTCTTTCATTTTGGAACTTAAGGATACACTTTAATGAGAGGTTGTGTATTATTCGTTGACATAAGTACACCCAACGTGCACTTTGACGGCTTTCCGTTTACAAGATTTCCTAAAATCCAAGCTTTGATTCATGCAATGTTATTGATTGGTTGTGTAACTCTTTAAAAAATTATCAACATGCTGTGAGAAAGGTTTTTTCTCATTTATGCTATAAATACATTTTCCGTTGTTCGTTGTTAATTTTAGTAGTAAATTTGATGCAATTATTATTACTAGCAGTTGAGTTGAGGAGGCTTTTGTTTAAAGATGACTATCCCTTTTAAATTAATGATAGTAATAATGAAGAGTAATTCCTGTCTTGGACTCATCAGTAGCAAGCTGATGTTTAGATCCAGAGAGTCCCTTCTTTTCATGATTTTATTTTGATTACTAGGTTAGTCGTCGCACTCCCAAAAACAGGTAATTTTCCTGTACTTTGGAAGCTGTAATCTCACTTCGATTGGGCTGCTAGAAAAACATACTAACCTAATATACTTTCAATTTTTATTCTACTCCACACCCGTTTTGTCTTTATTATTACATTACATAGCCCCTGTCTGTTTATTTATAGCTTAAAGTTAAAAATTAAAGGCGACTACTGTAATCATTATGTCGCAGAGGCTGTCAGCAGAGAGTTTATAAAATTATACCTACCTAATATATAAATATTATACGTTTGTAAAGGTTTTTAGATTCATGAAGACATACCATTGTTTTTATCCTTTTCTGATGATTATTTTAATCCTGCGATAAACAATTTAGAAAATTATAAAATAACTTTCTGTGCTATAGATAACGCCAACTGCAATCTATTCTATAGATTGTTAGATAATAAAGTTTGTTGGAAATTGGTAGTTATTTTGTGATGATTTTATTTCATGTGAGAAAGTTATATACCTGAGCTTGGATTGAATACAAAATTGTTGCATTCATAAGAAGATCCATTAACTAACACCACCCTTTCATTACACATTAAATAAATTTGGACTCATGGAGGTGAAAATTTTTAAATTAAAAATGAAAAGGGCTGGAAGAAGGACGGAAATGGGCATGTTTCGATCTTTTAGCACTTAAGTGCACTTAACGGCTTTGATTTTCATTGTTAATAAGTATGAAGTATTGGTAGAAAATAAATCTTATAAACTGGTAGGCATGTGGTCTCAACAAGTTTTGCTTTGTATACCCAAAAATATCTATGTTAGGTATGTGTGTGGAGAGTAAAACCAAGGGAGAGCACTTAAAGAATCTTCAAGTTGTTTAGATCCAACTTCAGAAATGGACTTTGTGTGCTCTTATTTACCTACATAAGCACTCTTTTATGTATAATTTAAGTTTAAAACAGTATTTTTCAACACTTTGCTATAAACTATTATACATAGAGCAGAATTAAAGGATGTTTAGTGGTTACTTTGAGGTTGCATATA
This sequence comes from Proisotoma minuta, assembly GCA_034698145.1. NCBI lineage: Eukaryota > Metazoa > Arthropoda > Collembola > Entomobryomorpha > Isotomidae > Proisotoma > Proisotoma minuta. The sequence goes on from JAQIXN010001757.1 coordinate 12,375, forward strand.
TCCATTTTATATGGAAAATCAAAACATTGTTTCTGTGGGTCAAATTATTTTGTTGGTTAGCCTAGGCCCATCTCAAAAAGGTACATATAATGATGATGGGAGCAGGTGGAAGGCAACTCTCTGGAGATTCAAGGTACACTTGTTGGTCAAGAACATTTTTTGTCCCCTGGAAGCCTCCCAATGAAATCCTCTACAGGGGTCTCAAAACGGATTTATTGAAGAGGGTTAAAACACTGTCTAAATTTGATTAGTCTCAGTCGGATTCCACCTTAATGCATTTCCTAAGCCAATCTTTTTACCTGCCCTCATCTCTGTATACAATGGTGTTACACAAATCTATACAATTTATACGCAAGCATATGTATAACTCCATAGTACACGCTGCTTTATTTCCCCATACATACATATTATTATTCACGTGAAATTAAAAAGTTTTAACTACCAAGAAACATGTTTCTCACCAACTTGGTGGCATGGATGACTTGAGACGAGTAAAAACGTCCCAACTAAATAAAAGAGAAAAAAAATGAGTTCCTTTGACTTTGGTCCTTTGAATGCATTCATATCAAAACTACGTATGTTTGATTTCGATTTAAACGAACTCTGAAAATGAAAAGAATTTTCTAAAAAGAATGTACTTACGCTTTATAATCTCTCTGCTCTGTAGCTGTAAATAGATGATGACTAGATCTCTTTCTTTCAAAATCATCACTTTGATATCCGCTTTTATATTCTTTTTTTAATTTCAACCACTGCCTTCACCTTTACAATTTATTTACCTTTCTCTCTTAAACTGATGTAATGCCACAAATTCACGGTTCGTTGCAATCACTTCTGTTTTTTGTTAATACAAACTATAATGGCACAAAACAAATTTTACATTTCCTAATGAATCTTACTAACTTTCACTACCAAAGTTATTTGCATGTGGTGTCTTTTCTTTCACTTGTTCAAATTTTACCAAATAATCGTCAACTACATTACTTGGATAGATTTCTTCGCAATAAGCTATTGTAATTCATAGGCAGGTGTGTTTAATAATCTCAGTTTTGTACCAGACCAAAATTAGTTGTCAAAAGCAATCGAGACCAAACCACGGGAATCTGGAAAGTATAAGGTTATTTTAGAATCAAGTTAAGACCAATTGCACGCCATTGGTAAAATGAGAAGTAGAACAAGCCATGACAAGTAATAGGGAATTGTTAAAGCTGTAATAATAATAGTGAAGGTATTCCAATTCCGAAAATCTCCAGCTGGTTTCTATTTCTCACTTAAAGATTGGAAGAAAATTGAAACCTTTTCTTCAAACTCTTTTAAATGAGAGCGCAAGCCGTCCTTCTCATTTCCTTTCTCTGACAATGTGTAACTTTTGTTGATTGATTAATTTAATCTGGAGTTGGGTTGGTGTAAGTTTCTCAAAACCATTGGGAAAATTGTCCCAAAAGCAATTATTACTATGTGCAAACCATGAAGCTTATATCAATACAACACGAAATTCGTAAAACCGAGTGAAAGCTTGAATTACTTATTTATTTCGGATGTTTCATTATTAACAAATAAAATGTTGCGTGCCTTAAAATTTAACATGAGTTTTTATAATGCATTATAAAAAACTTTGAAATATTTTCAACTCATAACAAAATAACTGAATTTTGAAAGGACAGAAAGTTAAAACAAAAGGTGGAGTATTTCATTGTTGTTATTTGAGGGAGAAACCCCAGGGGTACTGATGACTGAGAAATACCCTTCCTCTCTCTCCCGTGCTTCATTTTTCTAATTTCATTTGAACAAATCCACTTATCTTATATACTTGAGAGAAAAGATGAAAACGATGTTGATGGTGATACTGATATGGGTATAATAGCAGACTATTAAAATATAAATAGCTGCTTAAGTTTTAAACAATCATCTCCACTGGACTTTAGAGCATATCATGTTTTTATTATTCTGCACAGTGGTAGTCCAACTTGTAGATCAGGCCACCGTTATTTTTATATTTCCTACCTGCAAGAAAGGCAGTAACTTACCTTCAATGTATATAATTATTTTCAAAATACATAATGAAGATCATATAAGAGTCTTATGCTATAAACGAAAGATTAATGGGCTTGGATTACAAAAGACAAGTGGGGAAAACAAAGTCCAGCAGTAAATACAATCTCTCTGTCTCTTTATAGAAAGCTTATTTGGAAACTATCATATTTCAATTGAATTCTTTGTTGCAGTGGCATTTTCTCAATTACATTCCACATTCGTGACACAAGAGTCAAGTTCCTGATCTCATTTCACACTCTGATCATTTTACATCAAAGAGATGCTCTGAGTATTTTGAAGGAGAGATGATGTGGTTTTGGTGTAGTTTGTTTGACGATGAAATGCACATTGCAAAGCAAGATGCATTGGATTATAATTATTAGTATACTTACCACATTAAAGCTAGGGAAAGTGATTTAATTCTCCAGCCTTTTCTCCATAATGTCTTCTTCTGCTAAGACTTTGCATCTGTCACCTAAGCTATAATGATTTTGGGTTTGACTTTTTCGGATATATCTGTCAACACGTTCATCTACGTACATTGCCTCAATCTATGGTTTGTTGTTGGTAAGGTCTGTTACATAGTTCATTTCTTTCACTGATTGATTTGTGACCTCCCGTTCCCACAAAATGACAGAAACAATACACACTTCCGAACCCCATTGCAACCGCCCATTAATACTTGTATGCTACTGACAAGCCAAAATACTATGTGCCTTGTATGCATGCGTCCTGCTACCGTTCATCAATTATTTTCACAAAAAATGTTGAAATGTTAACAAAATCAAAGCTGGGAGGAATTGTACATGCCTGGGGTGAAATATTGCACATAAATGCATTGTACTTGTTCCAATTTGGAGAGAATGGATAAATGAATCATTGATATTTGAATTAGTAGCTACAGTTCACTTAATGTGACCCGCCCATCCACTCTCTACCGTTTCTCATGGACGAGAAGGCTACAATCTGGAAAGAACGATAATTTACGTAAATTGATTGCACTCGGTGTGGTAAAGTGTGACTGCTTCCGCCCACTGGCCAATAAACTTACAAATGAAGTGGGATGTATTCCAGAATTAATTTGGCTAAAATTAAATCAAAAGGTAAATGCCAATTTTATAAATATTCCCAGTTTAACACTGATGAATATGGCAATTTAAAAAGATTTCTAGCATATTTATTCTTAGGTGAGGTAATGTTAGTAACCAAGCAAAAAAATCACCTAAGTATGCATTCGTTAGGGCTCTGAAAACCTTC
>JAQIXN010001758.1:0-15661 GCA_034698145.1 Proisotoma minuta
TATTAAAGGCCGGCGAGTCAAATCAAATGTTTTACCCACCGAACCTAAGATTTTTTAACTTGTTTATATTTTTTTTTATTCATAGACGTAAAGTGTTGGGTATCGGCAAACAACGTGCTCTTCCTCTGATAAAATGACACATGAGGCCTTTGGTTTGTTTGGTTATGAGTGAATGTTATCTCGTTGTGGCAGGGCGAAGGATGGGAGCCGGAGGTAGGAATTCCAGAGAAAGAAGTGCCCCAGAGAAATGTGATCGTTGGTTTGGAATATGTTTGTATCGTTTATAATTCAGACAGAAGGAGTGATGCTAACTACTCAAGTTGGAGCGTAGCATAAGATGAGGGCTCTTGAATGGATTATTTTGATAGGGGTGAATAGAGTTGGATGAAGGATACCTCGGTGTAGATGCCATAAGGACTGAGGATGAAAGACTTTCAACAAAATCCCTTAAGCTACACTCTTCACTTTAATTTTGAACAACATCTAGTCACTTTACTCACATATCTCCCCAACCATCAACCAATCACGGAGAAAGTTTGATTGTTCATTAATGTATATACATGCAGATACATAATCATACATAATCCCCCATGGAATGTTAATTCCAGTTTCGCAAGATGTCTAAAATTTTATTAGTTGTTTCGAAATTCATATTCGAAAATATTTTGTTTAATGCCAATTGCACAAGTATTTCTGTCATTATGAAATCTTGATTTTGTAGAATTTACAAAGTTACATTAACAAACTACAATTTAATTATTAGGTGTACTTTCGTGCACCTGTTACCTAATAACTTGCAACCGACATTACTTGTCAAATTAACTAGGAATATTATGTCTAAACATAAACTTAGCAATAAAGAGGGTTAATTGAGTGAAAAGGTGGGTAGACAATTTTACACTTTTTTAAATGTATCCTGCAGATGAACTCTAAGTATTTCTTTAAATACTCAAAACATATTTATTTGGACCAAGAAAATTTTACGCCAAGACCTAATGGTTGTTATCATTACGTTGATGATTATGATGCACTATTAATATTGTTGAAGATCGTGGAAAGCCATTTTCACTAAGTGTATTACCACATTGCGTTTGTAAACTAAAGTTAGCCGCTGCTAACGCTGGACGCTATGGACTAATCGTTTTCCATCTGCAACTTAGTACATAGCTATTTACAACATACACAGTTTCTTAGTACTTTTTTTTTATAAAAACGCTAGGCGAAGGAAGAAGTTAATGTTCCATTTTTTCATCAAAGCTTTACTTAAAAAAATTTCTTCCGTCCGTTTTCTTATGTGATGAGATGAAGCAACACTGCTCGTTACTTAATTCACTTTACAACCACCACTACTATAATATAGCCTGTGCCATGTTTTATGCAGCTTGTGATGTTTTATTGGGTTAACGTTAAGACATATTAGAAAATGGAGAAAGAAGATGCATTATATTGCCTGTTACAGTTTCGTTATCCCTTAACTTTGTACTCCTTCTCTACTTAATGCAGTTTGATGCGTAATGGGTTTTTGAAAAGTTTTTTGCATTAAAACGCTCTTTTAAAATGCAATTCTCATGTTCGCTTTCTCTTCCAGGTCTAATCCAATCTGGCCGAACGACCACTTTACGCAAACCAGCCAAGCCACTTCCTGGAATATCGACTTGGAGGCCTGCTGCTGTTTTATCCTACCAAACTGACAGCAACAGCAAAATCAAGTTAATTTTCCATCCCCACCACACTTGATTCGTACTGGGGAAAAGTTGCTTTAAGAAAGTCCTCTCACAGCCATCCAATTGGAACTGTTAATGTGAGTTTTTATTATGATTATTTCTTTCTCATGAATATTACGCAAAATATACAAATACGTATATACATTCTTTGAATTTTCTCAATAAGCTTTTAAAACTTGTAAACGATTTAGCCATTTTTAACTTGCTAGCTGCAAGGCTTGGCAATCTCAAAGGAAAAGTGTTTAAATACTGAAGCACTTCAAGTCGTTGTAATTTTGCTTAGACGTGCTCCTAAAGTTTGAAAATAAAAGCTGGAAGCCGTACAAAATTGTGCGTCACCTTTTTCGCACCTTAATTTTTATTATAGCAATATTATAGTTGAATTGTTTTGTTGTAATGTGAAAAATATAAGGTTAGTTTTGTGCCACATGCCTAATTCTCATCCAATCATCCGTTCCTCGCATCTTTTACTATACTTGGCATTCCATAAATGCTTTCACCCACCAGCCTTTGTGTTTTGGTAAGGGTACAATAGGATTCAGGTTTACTTTGCTTTTTACTCAGCACATTACAAAAAGAAATGAAGATTGGATGGATTGAAAGGTTGTATAGTTAAATTCTAAATAGACACATGCATATTTTTTTTAAAGATAGAAAGCACACTTTAAAGTAAAAGAAGTGTTTTTATAACACATACTTATCACACTCTCAGCCTAAAGATTCAATGTTTTAAAGTTGCTTTCCTTGATAATGCATGAAAGAACAAAATGAAAAGGGAACTGTTTTGCTAATGTTCCCAAGCGTATGATATGTATTGTTCCATATAGCGTTATTTATTCTGCTTTTAAATTTAAGTTGGTTCCTCCCCACGCTTTTATTATTACTTCTTCTTTGTCGAATTCCATTCAAGATATGTAAATTCATTCGACCTGGACCAATTCAAAAAGAATGAGGATATTAAAACTTCTACAATCCCATAATATACACATTTTCACATTTAAAACTAGAATATGTATTTGATGAAAATAAAACTAGACAGCAAAAAAAAATGATCAAATTGTCCAAAATATATGAATATATATATGTCTGCAATCTGTTTGAGATTTCCCAATGATCCAAATTTTTTTATGTGACGCATAGGAAACACTCAACCAAAAATAGTTTTGGACAGAAGCTTTCTAAAGTAGTGACTATAATGAAAATGTAATTTAAGCCAGTAAGCTGTAAATCACACTACGAACTTTGAATAGGTTCTGTTGACATAAAGGTGTCACAAATAGAACGGAAATAAAAAGTACACAAGTTTTGATCCCATTCAATTTGGGAAAAAATGAGTTGAAGGGAAACGCAGACATTTCTTGACGTATATATTGTACATCTTTGTAATAGATTCAGAATTAAATTGGACTGGGATCAAATAGTAAACGAAAAGTTTTTCAAGGTAGAAACTTGACAGCAAATAAATTTAATCAAATTTACAATTGGGTGTCAGAGAAAGTAAACACGATTTTCTTCATTTTGCAATTCTTTCGAGATACATTTATGTATAGTATGCTTACGTCTTGATCTAGCAAAAATGAAATATTATAAGACAAAGATTGCAAAACCAATTTAACTATATCAAGATTTGAAAATTTATATTGAAAACTAAAAACAATGCAAAGGCTTTGAACCCTTTATCTATGCCAAATTTTAAAGTGATTGCAGAAATAAATAGCCCAACTTTTGATTTCATCCGCATTCAATCGCCGAGATAATATAAAGCATTGTACACCACCACACATTCCAAATGCATCAAGGGTCGTGTGTGGTACTTATAGAAGGGAAATGAGAACAAGTTCCCTAGCTGACGTCATCCCCTGCTAAAGTATGACGTAAAGGAAAGTAAGTAAACTTTCACTGTCATAAATTCCCCGGATGGCTCTGCCCTTCTTCCCTTTGTAGTTGGAAGGGAGCCTTCGTACTTACACTTTCTCTGAATGTAGTCCACCGAACAAAACTTGTGACATGTACTAAATAAGTGCGTAGTCACACACAGGAATTCTCTCTTTCCAGTTTTTGAGGTCACACGCATACATTTGATTCATTTGGCTGTCGATTCAGAAAGTTAATCTTGGTCATGTGACAAATGGTTCAAGTTGTTTATTTCAATTCCATCCACATTTATACGATGCTTGTTCAAATTGTCTGAATTGAATGTGAGGTAGGGAAAGTAATATTGCGAAATAATAAATGATTCAAATAGACACCAGACAAATACTTGTATTTTGCAACACATTTGTCCCTTTCTTTTTGTTGAACATCATCTGCAGCTTGGGAAAGTGACTGTCCGCCTGTCAAACATTGACTGGTAAATAGGGCACGATGCCTTGGAACCCTTATCACTTCACATCATATTAAAAGCAAACCACTAGAAGGCTGGTGGTGAAAGGATTTTCTTGTTACGAAGTACCTAGAGAAGATGCCATCATGTGGATTTCAAGTTGTTACAAATCTTGACGAGTAGAAGGATCATCGTTTCACCCACATTTTATTCTGTCTGCAAATTGTAGTGCCTGTCATGTCGACACACAACAATGTTGGCAGCCCACTCAAACTTTCAAGTGTTATGCATGACGCCAACAGATCCTCCGAAATAGCTTCCCAAAAATATGCGACAGCCTAAAAGAAGTAATTGTTACAAGGGTCCGTTGATAACAACAAAGATCTGAACTCTGGAGTTACTTTCACTTTAAGGATTCAGTATAGTGAATCAGAGTGACAGAAAGAATTCCCCCGTGGTCAAAGCGTCATCCCAATCACTTCCATTCTCCACTAAGAATATATTGAATAGTATTCTGATATCTAAACCTTAAATCTCAATTTCCATGTATAGGAAGCTTGGTTTACTCCATTGTGCAGTACATTACATTGAAGTAGATAGAAAAAGGATCAATTCCCTTGCCTCGAGGATACCCGTATAGGTAACGAGGCACATCACAAGTTTCTCTTTCTTGCATTTCTCTTTTGGTGAAATTTATCACGCTTTTATCATTCTTTATATCAGAACACATTGAAGTAAGCTGTGGAAAGAATCTGGCTCCGATTTGGTTGGGACGAGCTAGAGAATCACTGTTTGTTGTATCACCTCAAAGTGCCTTAGTGAAGAATGTAATCACGTATAGATATCATAATATATTCTGCAAGGTAGAGCAAGTATATAGTTATAAAGCATGTAATGCAGCTAAAATTCCCAAAGCTGCCTCTGACAATATAAGAGTCTAATCGCAAGTTCGACAAGTATAAAACCTTGCTAGTGTTGCAGCAGCGAATGATTCCCTCTGGGAATGAAATGCCCGCATGTTCAAGTGTTCACAAATATTTCTGCTCTATTCCTTTTCCATTGGAATACTTATATATTTAGTTGTAGAATTAGGGAGTGGGCTGCTTTCTCCACTATTCCAAGTTCCCATCATGATGTTTCTCTATTTGTATGAGTTGTTGATGTCATTTGTCTTTGGTGAAGGGATGAAGTGAAGGGGCTTTCACTCATACCTTGAAACTGGAACTAGCAAACCAAAAACTCACACGGCAGGAGGTCTTTTACATTTGCACTTGAATTAAGCACAGCATGCACACAACTCTACCACATTGTATATTCCAAATTGTAAAATAAAAATAAATGAGAGCGTACTTTACCATTAAAAGAGAAAGTTTGTTGAATGCAGGCAGCATTGCCTTGAATTCGAATTTGGTTGGTTACTTTTATACACATATATAGAATGTATATATAGAAAGAGAAAATAAGCTTATCCGGCATTCGACCCTTAAGCAATCAACCCACTCAACCAACTTTCCTTGTCTCATGTCCTCCGGCTTCAATGGTTGCTGCTATACATTCTTCTCAGTCAGTTGAATAGACTGACATACTTAGAAAGACACGTATTTCCTCCCAAAATTTCAACAAAGTGGTGCTGGATAATTTTCAAAGTGGTGTAATTCACATGATTTGAGTTTGCTTATGCAGATATATGTAATGAGAGTACACTTGTGTTGTTTACAAATTGGGATAAATAAATATCTAATTTTCTACATCCAAAATCTAAAGGACAAAGAAATCAATCCGTATATATACTACTTATCTCCTTTATATAATGTATCCCAATTGTATGCATCTGACGAGAACGAAGAATTATGGATGTGAAATAATGTGAATCTTCTCTACTCATCTTGTCATTTCCCCTTTTGTCAGAGATGCCATCCGTGCAAAATTCGCTCTCATTTCATGTGTGACGCCAAGAGGAAAGCCAACTAAAACTGAACGTGTTTACCATCGATTTTGACATCTGAATTAACAATTGAATGCACATTATAGTTTGGGGCGAGGTTACATGATTTATCTCACTAAATACCATGTCAAATATCATTGTTATCAGAATTCTATACATTGTAAAATATAATTCTGTTGTTTTGCAGAATTGCTTCATTATTTCAAAAAATATAACAAAACCAAAGTTATAAGGCTTATTCCAATTTAATTCTAGAGAGAGAAAATGGAAAATGTTATTTTATACTTGTGCATGACAATTTCTGTTTAATCCCACCTTCTAATGTCCCCTTTTAAAGTAAAGTTCGATCTTTATCCCCTTCCCAGGCGAATAGTGGATGGATATATATTTCAGTATCTATAAAGTTATCTCGACTTTAGATCTCTAGCTAACAATGCTATGCAAAGGGACATTCGTTTGCATGTATATCTATCTATATGTATGTTGAGAAGTAATCTTTGCCGGAATATGGAGGAGAGTCATGGCCGAGAAGAAAGTTGCTGATTTCTCCAGAGAACGGGTTTTGAGACAACAGGCCAACTTTTATTATCTCATCCCATTGCCACACTAACATTACCTAAACTCTCTGCCTCTATCTTAATGCTCCTTTTATGCTTTTGCATTCTCTAAGTACTTTCTCTAAATTCAAAAACCAATTCAACTCTTCCCCTACGACAATACTGCACTATGGGAGAGAAGAATAAGATTGTCGTCTTGATTCTGCATAACTTTGTCCTCCACTCCAAAATTGAACGGACGTTATATTTTAGCCATCCAACAAAGTTATGCCAGTCAAGGGAACTGGAGTGGGACATCAATTCAAACTTTATACGTCTTACGATGTAATATTATTAAGTCAGTTGGTATATAATAACATGGTGTAGCACTTAGATAACCTTTTGCAATCTCTCACCCATGTTTTATTAGCAAGAAAAAGTCGGTAAGCAAAAGAGACGGCAGAGACAATAAATATTGCAAGACATGTTTAACGTGATTTATTTTCTCTCCACTTTTAAGTTGTTTTAATCCCAAAAGGTTGGCACGACGGGGTGAAAGTAAAAGCTGAATTTGGTTTTGATAAATTAGAATTAAGATTAAGCTTGATTCAAAAAAATTGGCTGACAAACAAAACGTCAAACTTAATTTTTCTTGATAAACTTTCTCTTTGCATAAACTCTTTTGTCAGTTGAAAAATTTGTTTTTAAAAAGTACCAACAAACTAACATTGGCATAATAATATTAGCTATGCAAAGCATAACAAGAAAAAGAATTTCATGGTTCGCTTATTTGAAGAGAAAGTTTTTAACATTAGTTTGACATCTTTACAATCTAACTAAATAAATAGCACAAATGTTTTTTTTCTTGGCTGGACAACAATTATGCGAAACTACTTTTGCATTTAAGTCAAATTTAATTGGACATACTTTTAGAGAAAAAATACCTTATGGATGTTGCAAAGTACAAAGTCGATAACATAAACTTCATTTTGGGTTTGACTTTTATTCGATATTTTTGAGTTGTTACATGTATTCCAAATGTGACTGCAAAATGAGGTTGTTCAGGATGTTCTTTCCTTGTATTGTGATTTATTTTATTGGAAAATCCATCCAGGGAGCATGTCATAAAACATAAAAAATCTTCCTCTGTAATAAAATTGGACATTACATTTTTATTTTGCTTGGTTTCGACAGAAGAAGAGTATATTTGTGGCTGCTTTCAAACACAAGTGATGATAGTCTTAAGAGTTTGCCAGCAATAATTTTGTTTGGCATGCAGAGAAAGAAATTATTTGGACCGGAAAATGATGGTTGGATGAACTTACTGTCTGATTTCATCTATCGCCATCAACTTCAAATTACCTTATCTACTTAACATGGCGTAAAATGCGAGTTGGTCCATATATTTTAAGATTATAAAGTCCGTCATTTAAATGTCCATATTTATTTACCTATACCTCTATTCACAACTTTAATGCCATTTCTATCCTGTTCATCAAAACAATCTTTTGTTTGATAAGCTTGTACAAGGAACTGCTGGAAGCTTATTCTAATTCGGATGGCTACTCTCTATAGCTCATATTCTTCTGATGTCTTATAGCTATTGAGTTTGTGATGAATGTTGATGAAGATGGGAATCAGACGAGATGGAAATTAAACGGAAAAGACAAAGTCAAAGTGCTCTACTCAAATAAATACAAGTCACTTTGGTCAACGAAGCTTGACTCCCTTATTTCCGACCTTTGAGTTTATAATCAACACTTGCCTGCTAAACCAACATAAAGGTCTAATAACGATTGTCAGAAATTATTGTTGTCAGTTCTTTGAAGCCCATTGTGCTTTGGTGGAACTGGAACCGAAATAATAGATAAATATAGTAATCAATTTGAAAAGAAAGTTTTACAACAAACACCATATAATATAAATGATATGAGAAATGTAAACAAAAAGAGAAAGGTTACTCGACAAACAAAAACAGTAGACAAAAGAATTCGTGTCACTCTGTAATCCATTTTAGCGTTATTCTCCCGTGTTTTAATTCCTATGCGATCTGTCGTGTCATATTTGTCAATTTCCCTTTTCTTCACAAAAGTCCAATAGAAAAGTTTGAGCAAAGTGCTCTGAAGTTTAGTGTTTTGTAAAATGCTAACGTCAAAACGTATCAGAGAGAAGGCTTAAAAGGAGACAGGAAGGCGGGCATTTATCTCTGTTACCCTTTCTTCCTGAAAAATCCCATATTGCACATAGAGGAAAATTGTTCTTGCACTATAAGACCATGTCTGGCCTGGAAATAAAATGTCAGTGATATCGTAAAAGCAAAGTGCCTACTCAAAGAAGTTTTCAGCGATACATTGTACATGTACGCATGCATTATAAATGTATGCGTATGTAGATACATACTTTCGAAAAGTCCCACACGTGCCGATTTAGCCTGTCGATATTTGGATAAATATCGATTTAATTTTAGCAGGGTCAGATTTCAAAGGAGTAATCTGTACAGTCTAAAATTAATCAAAGATGAAGCAGCGTAAGATGAGATAACTAGATGAAGAAAGTTATAGTAAAATAATTAGACTAGTCTCATTTGTTATGGTGCAGCTAGGGAAGAAGAATTTGCGGATTTGCCACATCTTTGAGACAAGTGGTTGGTTAGATATTGGAAGTGTTCACAACTTTCACTGCAAACTCCAACAGACTTTATCTAATGATTGGTGAGACTAATTAGTCTCATCTTCTATCCAGCACAAATATTTTAGTTTTCTCTTTCCTCGAAAATCTTTCCAATCTCCATCCCTAACTCATTCTTAGCAATGGGAGGTGATAGATGTTATAATAATACTCACACCAACAATTAGTTGTCTTCTCCTAATGACTTGAACATACATTAAAATTCCCATCCATCTGTTCCCTATCCAATCCAGTTAGGATATAGTTAGATCCATCATTTGTTTTCCCATGTTGTTTCCTCTTATCTCCAAGTTTTAATTCATCCAAACCACGAGCACTAGCTTTAAATTACTCGCAACTTCATCATCATTGGTTTTCCTGGATAATTTGAAGCGAAGATAATGCAGAGTGGAGGAAGGGAATTCAGTTATGTTTGTAGCAAGAGGGTAAACATTTGGTTTCGTAATCAAATCAATCCTTCCCTCTCTAACTTTCCTCTTTAGTATCCACACAATGAGTTACTTACTCCTCTTCTTTATCTTACCTTTTATTACCCCAAGGTATACTTTCCTCTTCTAAAATGTGTCTTGAATATAAAAACACTTTCTCCATTCCAAACGTTCCTTTCGCCTAAGCTCTTTGAGATTTTTGTTTGGATCTTTGTGCACCAAAACTCTGACTTTTCTAATTAAGAAATATGAGTTCCTCTTTCTCTCCCTTCATCCAATTCATCTATTTACTCTCCTTGCTCTCTGTACTATATGAAGCTATTTATGTCTTGCTTGATGCACTTCGTTTACTTTGTAAAAATAAACTTTTCTTTGTTTTGATTTATTCAAACTTGGGGTAAATCTCAAGTTTTTACTCTCATTAAAGAGAAAGCTGGGTAAAGGTAGAAATAAAGACATGAACACTATATATGTAGTTTTGAGAGAGTGAGGGAGGATGAGGCTTGTTACGCACTGATAAAGTTGACGACAATTTAAACCAAGACTTGTTTGTTCAAGTATGGCTAAAATGTAAATTATATTGCCTTCTTCATTATCCAATTTCACTAAAGTTACTAGTTTGTCTTTGGTAATTTAAACCAAGTCTTCATACACTCATTTGTAGTGGGGCTTGTGTTTGACTCGTGTTCAAAGAAAAGAAGATGAATGTCTCTCCTCTGCCAGCTAACAACCATGAACAAATTAAGGAAAGTTGGTTGGCTTTTAGGTGCATATTTAGATGGGAAAAGAGCTAATGCATTTTAACAAACAAACGAAAATAACTCTGTCTTTTGAAGTGACATGCTTTGCTACAGCTTGCTTTCCCCTTTCTTTATTGTCTTAACTTATTAGGCCATACGTTGAGTGTAATTTATGTCTCTCCCTTCTCTATTTCTTTCACTCGTACTACAAAATTGGTATTGTAATTTCTGACTAGACAGAAGATATGGAAATTTCCATCCTTATATATTCAACCTCATCAAGATAAGACAAGTTGGAGATAACTGAATTCAAGGTGCACGCAAAGAAAAGTTAATTCCACTTAATTTTCCTAATTTACAAAAATTTTCCAAAATGCATAATTAAAGCAAGTAATAATTGAAAGCAAAATTGGAAGTGCTTCAAATTAAACAAGTATTTATAAAAAATCGAGAAAGATATAAAATATAAACAAACCCCACACGTCTGCAACGAATTGTAATAATGGCTATAGCTGAGCTTTGCAGAATTATAAAAAAAGCAAGAACCAAAAGCCAAAATCCGATAAGAAAACCTTTCTTTTGCTACATTTATTTGTAACTTTCCATTTTTATATGCTTGTTCAAGCTCAAAGACTTTTAAAATATCTATCTGGCATTGTAAAGGTTCAATTTAGTATAAAGAAGTTGCTTAAGAATTCCTTGCAAGTTCTTTAGTATTCACAGAGACGTAAAAATCCAAATCCAACCACACACCACTGGAAACGTGGGGAAAGTAATGTTACAAGTTTTTTAGGGACGGAGAAAGTGCTGTGCTCTGTTCCCAGTTTGCTAATCCTTTTGAGTGGGTGAAAGTGAGGAAGTGAAGGGACGTCGGAGGACTGGGCTGGATTGGACCATTTTGTCCCCTTATTTTTGAAAAGTGTTGGAAAGTAGAAAGAGAGAGAGAGAGGAAGGGATTCATGTAGTGTAAGGAAGCGTGGTAGTTAGTAGTTAGTCCTATAAAACGAGCCTTGTGAACAGAATTTTAATGAGATTGATTTTTCTGTTTCTGTCGATATCCTTCTTTGAACTCCAGATTGAAGGAGGTGCAATTAATGTAATTCGATCCAGTAGTTTTACAAGAGGCTCTCCTCTTAATAATATATTTAACATAATCATCATAAATCTCTTTGATTTCAGACTTTCGCATAATTCTTGGTAGACATAATATATTATTTAAAGATTTAAAAAGTTGGTTTTAGAATGTAGTAGCATTGTATAATTTAGTATTCATTTCATTATTATTATTTGCTACAAAAGGCAAACAAATAGTAGTAGTAAATAGTTGGTTGAAATTTTGAATGGCATAGGAAGGGAAAAGGCGAGATCCGGTGTTGGTAGTATTTGGGATGAACAAGGGAAAGGCGGATCCCATTCTGATTTTATTTCTGGAAACTTATCCAGCCTTTATTATTGTTGGTAGCTTTGTAGTAGTGTCATGCCACGCTAAAATAACAAAGGAGCAATCCCCTGCACTTTGCATACCCAGCATAGAATATATAGAATAATTGGTTTGTGCTTTACTCCTTTCTCCCAGTTTGTTGGCTCTGTCTGATATTTGTTCTCCTCCTCGTTTACTGAGTACACAAATGGACAAAGATAAAAGTAAATTCTTAACAGGGAGAAGGAGTCAGTGGAAAGACTTAACCTACTTTCTCCAATCCCATCAACTTTGTTCTCCAAAAGAAGGTAGTGATGATGATGAAAGGAATTTTATTCACTTTTCTCCATCATTGTTACACTGTGGCCTTATATTTAATGCAATAATATTTTTCTCCTTCATATAATATTTGTTTTTTTTTGAGGGCCATTACAAAGGAAAGGAATTATTATTATTAAGGTGCATGAAGAAAAGAAGTACTTATAATACAAAGAGAGAGAGAGAGTAAAAATAAACAACGAGATTCAAAGTAGCAACAAGATAAATGTTAAATTGCGACTGCTTCCTGACACAGTTTGTGGTCTGGATGCTTGGTTTTAGAATTGAATTATGACTCTGGTCGTTTTGGACATTATGGCTCTAACCCCCACTGAAATGTCGGTGAGAGAGATGGGATAGAATGTGGCTGTGGGACTAATGCTTGTTTGCTCTAAAGTTGCAATGCAATCAAGGGATGAAAATGGACTTTGCCAACTATACGCATTGAGATGATCATTGGAATCCATTTGGTTAAAGTGTTTCATTTTCCCAAGCTGACTAAACATGGCAAAACCAAAAGGTTTACAATATATAACCAACAAACAAATTTGAATCTCTGGTTCCCAACATTCCGTTCCAATTTCAATTGTAACCAAATGAAGCAACATTTGTTTGGTATTTGAGTCAAAGCCAACTATCCTCATCACCAGCGACCATCTCTGGCTAAAGTAGTAATAATATTTTGCAAACGTAGAGTCAGAATTTGTTTTCCTATTCTCATATAAACATAACCTCCGGGGAACCACATAATGGCAATTTGACTGTGGCTTGTCAGTTCCGCGGAGTTTCCTTTAAATCATCGTTTTATTGGCTTTTCGGCTTGTTATGGTTGTTGAAAGAGTTATGAATCTGTGCCATGAGTTGTGATCTTCGTCCGCGTAATTGCAGTTTTATGATGCACGGGTGAATTGGACTGGAAAATATTGGGAGAATAAAAACTCACACACAAAAACATCCCTTTTTCTTCTCCCTCCAACGCTTTCTTTGCCCATTGTTGCCAACTGTTTTACAAAAAATGATCACTGCACGCTTTCACTTTTCCTTTCGGTAATAATGCAAGTAACTAATTGTTGATATTTTTTGAAATTTCAGATGACGAAGGCTGACAAAGGTTGGCCAAATGCAGGCCGACCGAGTGCCCTGTTCGGTAGATGAATTCAGGAACGAATTGGGTCGACCATGGTACTTTGGAGAGGTCGACTATTGCCTCTCCTTTTCCCTCTCCGAAAAAATGGTCGCCTACGTGTAATGTTTCTTCATCCGGTATTCTTAGTCGTAGTTGTACTCTGCAGTATTCAAGGTACCTATCAACTTATAATTCTTTTGCACCGGCAAAAGAAAGGCTTCAGAGACGTTAGAAAGTGCAATCACACTAGATTGCCATTACTTTGTATTGCACCTGGCCAAGACTCGTAATTCATGGGGAAAGCGCTTTAGTTATGGGAATTGAGCTTTAAGTGGGACATTCGTATGAAACATTACCTGTCCGATCTTTTCAATTGCTCAGCGGATATCTATTGGGATTTTCCAATGGGCATAAATCAAAGAAGCAACTTTGGAAAATGTAATAAATTACAATAGCAAAGAATTTAGTATGTACTACAGCATAGCATAGTAGGTCAGACTGTCGTGGGCAATTGAATTCAACCAATTTTTTTCCTTCCCTAAATGACCCCAGTCGTGTGCAGACTTTCTCTTTTTTCTAAATTTATGTTATGTAGTACATGGGAGAAAATTGTTAAAGGCACTCGCTGTATTTTGTATCCGGTCATTATCATTTTTTTAACACTATAAGTAGATAAGAAAATTTTCACTCATGAAAACGTGTAAATTAGTTTGTTGCTTTTCTATTTAAAAATCTACAGTGTATATGAATTGAAGTGAAATGGGTTTATTGTTTAGGCCACACATTATTTAAGGTCATGTATCACCCTCCAATCTGTTGTTCTTTCTTCTCTCAGCCTTTTACTTTTAGGCAACACCTGAAAGAAAGGATTTATTTGAACTTTGCATGGTAAAGATCAGTTTGAACTCACGGTCAAATTCCAAGTTTACTTTTACGTTATTATCCAAAGAGAAATCTTTAGGATTGTTGCTTTTGTTACAACTAACTTCTGCAGTCCAATTCCTTGAAATTTATCGACAATTTATTTTATTTCCAGTCTGCATGCAATCCAAATCGTACAAAATAAGTGGTATCAGCTCAACTTTGACTCGAGTTGATTGAACAAAAAGTTATGTCAGGTAATGGGAAACTTTTACCCCACATATATCAAAAAAATGTGTAGTATTAATATTTTTTCTTGAAATTATACAAGTTGTATATTGCTGTCGATGTTTGAAAGTAGAAGCGACAATCTTTAATCTTGATATTATTGTTCCGTGATAAAAGTTATTATTTCCAGAGTAAAAATTATAGGTTATCGGATATGACGTACCTTAGCCAAAATCAAGGTTATGTTAGACGATTGTAAATCAAAACTTTTTGTTGCTTACAAGTTTTTTACGGTCAAAGTTTTTACCTCTACATTTTTCACGCCACTTTTTCACGTCTAATAATATCGTTCTTCAATGAAAGAAGAAATAAGAAACAGTTTATTACACCACGCTTAATTTTTTGGCGTGTGTATAAATTATAGAAGGAGTAAAATGTAGGACTGATTTTTCTCTCTGGCTAAGCCCCATCATTATCACTTACTCTCAACAAGCCTTTTTAGATTATTACTCAAAGGAATGAAAAGCATAAATTCCTGTGGGAGAAGAGGAAGTCATTAATTTACTCCGAGTTAATTTTTATTACCTGTTCTATCTCTAGTTTCTCTCTTTCTCTTAAAAAATTTTGTTCTCTTTAATTCCATGTTGAATTTCTATATCTATATGAGTGTGCTTCCTATCCCATTTTCACATTACCCAAGGGAAAGTGGAAAACTGCCTTGATGTCACACAACTAGAACAAAAAGCCTTTGAAGAAGGTGAAGAAAGGTTTGAAATATTACAGGAAGCTTTTTTTCATTCGTCCTGCTGCATTACAAAATCAAATCAAACCCAAGCCGTAGTGGAAGCAAAATCAGTTTAGCGAACCATAATTACACCAAGTTGCATCTTTTATTCTGAATCCTCCTCTTTCTCTCTCTTTGAGTTTGCTTTTAATCAAAAAGTGGGGTTAACTATGTTCACTTGAATTCATTCAGACATTTTACAACGAGGTGGAACAGAACACATTTTTCTCCATGAAATATGCTTTTCCTTCTGAAATATTCAAGAGTATTCCTTTTTGGATGAGAGAAAATTTTCCTTGGCTGAACTAAAAGAATCTGACGTCTTACAAAGTTTCTCATTTGCCTCTTGACAGAAATAACTATCTTAGTATTATTACAAATGAGAAGCCAGCCAACAAAATTCATTAGAGAAATATTAAAATTGCATAAGAATTTACATTTTAGGCTGACTAAGCTGCTCTACTTTTTCTTAGGTGAGGCAAAATGTAACCCTGGCCTTCAAAAAAATCAAAAGTGGCCATGGTTACGGCTTCGCCTAAG
>JAQIXN010001759.1:0-15658 GCA_034698145.1 Proisotoma minuta
CCGACCCGACCCGTTCGGGTCGGGTCGGGTTTCGGGTCGGGTTTTTCGGGTCGACCCGACATTTTTCTCAACTCTACCTCTAATATCTTTTTAGGAATGACTCAAAACTTGGTCAATTTAACTATTTTTATAGCTTATGCTATTCACAAAAAAAATTCTAAGAAATGCTATTTTAAGCCAAGATCCTTTCTTATTAAAATTGAGTCGTGCATTTGCATCAATTTGTCATTTTTGCATGGCAAAATTTCACAACGAAATTATGAGAGATCCTGATATGACTAATCTTCTTTAATTTCTTTATACAACTCTGTATGGATTAATCTTGCAATTGCATTTTATTAATATATATATATAATATAATATTTAAATTTGATATGTTGATTAGACAAAGTAAAAGCACAAAAAATTAAATCTAAATCTATCGAACAAAATATTTGGCATCATAAAGAAATTAATATTAATGGTAACGGATAAAATTCTCTGTTAAAATCAATCTTATTATATGGAATTGCATACGTTGCATGTGGGTACAAACAATCGTAATTAAAGCTTTGAAATGGTTTTTTTTTAGCGACGGTTGCGTTTTTTTTGCTATTTTATTATGTAATGCACATTCGTTGGTGATTATTAGACTAGGCAATAGGCTGAGGAACTGGTTGAGTTTTGGGCCCTTGAGGCCCATGGCTTGGAGTATCACTGTTTTGATTGTTTGGACGATTAACGTTTGCTTCCGCAGCTTTTTTCAAGTTTTGAATATCTTTTTGCATCTCTTCGATTGATCCTTTCATATCAGAGCCTAATCTTGCCAAATCTTGTCTCACTGCATCCACAGAAGGCTGCTTCTCCAAGTTTACAAGTTTTTGGCTTAGGTCGTCCAGTTTATTTTTGAAGGATAAAATTGTCGTGTTAAATTGTTCCTGTTTGATGATGATTTCTTCAAGCAAAGTTTTGTTTGCTTTGTTTGGGTCTAGGTCTAGAAGATCCGGTGCTTTTGTTACTGAAAGACTTTCAAAACTACCAGACGAAGTCAGTCGTTTCACTGGAATAATTTATTAAAAATTATATTATTAGTCAGGACAGTCACTCGTCTTAATTTTATTGTTTTACCTTCAAAACTTAAGGCATCAACCTTCCTTTGGAGGCTAACAATGATAGAAGAAAAAGTGATGATGAAAATTATGGTCACAATAAAGCAAAAGAAGCGGAGATATTTCGATGTCAAGCTTGATGTCCCTTGGGGTTGATCATCAAAACAGCAACAGATTGGAAACAGTTCGCTACCATCTGAATTTCGTTGTCCTGTCGGTTTTCTTCTTGGTGTAGAGCGTCGCCTATTTAAAACATTTTATTAATAATTATATTTTCTATTTTTATTTACAATCTAGTAAATATACTATAATATACAATACCTTCGTAATTTTTTCCTATGTCCGCCAGACTGACCAGATTCGTTTGCAATAAAACCTGGTTCTGGAGATGCTATGGGTTGTTGTGTCTGTATACTGTATTGATGATAAGAATCATTTTTCAATCTTCCATTGCTTCTTTTGCCATGATTTGGAACCAAAAATCCAGTATCGCTGTCATCGTCTGTAGAAGATGTCAAGGAAGAGTGGTGATTGTTGGTTCTCAACGAATTATGTTGCGGTTGTTGAACTAATGTTTTATAAAGGCCTTTTTTACTCTGACTCGATCTTCTTGAATTTGAAACAAGGGCATTTTTATGACTGTAGCTCATATTCGAATCTCGTCTTTGAATTTCAGACATCATTGGCATCCCTTCTTCATGGTCACAGTCAGAAATATCACGGTCCCCATTAACAAGGGCATCCACAGCTTCATGTTGGTTAAGGTTGACTAGGGTAAAATTGCTTAAGTCGTTTGGATTATTCATAAATGGCACTGAGGCTTGACTCTGTAGTTGTGGGTGAGGCTGAATTTGCACCGGAACCTGATAACTTCCTGAACCAGGGTACATTTTCACATTTGGTATCTGTTGTTGGAAGTTGCCAAATGGATTACTATGATTAGCACCTGATGGAAAACTGAGTGACCCCGTGGTCACAGATGACGAAGACGCGTCACTTGCCCCACTCCCAACCATCCCATGCGATGACCCATTCATTTGACCATTGGGCACAAAGTCCACAAGCAGTATTTGTTGAGAGCAATCACTGTAATTAGAATTAGAGAGACTTGAACTTTCCCCATTTTGTGGGCCGAGGGGAGAAAGCGTGTCGATTCTCGTCGTTGGCAAAGTCATTGTCCAATTAAGATCCTTCCTTTTCCTTCCAATTTAGGCCATGATTTGACTACGTTTCTAAAGTGAAAGCTCCACACTGATTCCCACAACTGACTAGACTTATCACTACCTTCTCCGTTTCCTAATAAGAAATGTAAATGTAAATGGACGGAAAAATAAATCTAAGATTTTTTAGCAAATGTGCGATTTAACAATTATAATTTCTATGTCTTGTGGAGTAGAAAGACGGAGAAAGTTTTTACGGAGAGAAGAAGTAATAAATATGTGAGAAGAAAGTCAAACTTTCCTCCGTCGTGCTCAATAACTCGAGTTGCTCTGTTCGTGTCTTATGAAAATGAAAACCTTCATTTCATTAGTTTGCTGGAGTAGTTAATTTGCAAACTATAAACAACTGGATTAATGGCCATGGATCGATATCCATCTAGATAAACAAAACAGATTGGATTTATTAGGTATAAATAATCTTTTGACGAAAACAATAAAATAGAAGAAGGACGTAATTACTAATTTTTTGTAGAAACTACAATAATAAAATAAGAATGACAAAAGCAGTGTCATACTGTATAAAAGTAAAATTCGACGAATTTCATTTTCCGTTGACGGATTCTCTGAAGAGTAATGCTGGGAGTATTTTTGCCTCGTTTTCATAAAGTGCAAACATTTTGAGCATGATTTCTTCTTGTACAATTTGATCAAATCCAGGATACATTATCTGTGGAATTAAAAAAGTAGTTTTAAAACATTATTTTATTTTAAGCTGAATTATACCATTTGCCAGGTATTTTTGCCAGAACGAGAGCAAAGTGGAACTTGAGCTCCATGAACTTCGAAAGCCAATTGAATAGCTGCAGTCGCAGTGGCTTCCGCTGGGTACGAAATTACTGCCGCATCATGATGAAAATCTTGGAGCAATGACCAAGATGTTCTAGCGATTGGGGCCTTACTCCATCCATCCCAACCAATCCACTCTTCCAATGTCTTAAGATAGTGGACCAAATACTAAAAAACAGTAAAAATTACAAAATATGTATTTGTTTAGCATCCCTTTCTACTTATTTCTTAAATTACTTTGTGTGGGTGGGTGTAATCAGTCTGAAACTTTAGAACTCTCATAATGAGCAGTTCGGCTTGGACGATGGCGTCTCTGTATGACCAATATTTGTCGTTGAGATCAAGGGGAAGCTCATTTCTATAAATTGTGCAATATGCAACGTTGATTACGTCTCGTAACTTTAGGTTTTGATTTTCATTCTTTCCAGCAAGGTAAAGGCAACATGCTCCAATTAACTGGACATGAAAAGAGTCAAATTATTTCAACAAATCAAGATTTCCTTGCCTTTTCTCCAACTTACATAAATATCGTAATTTTTCTCATCAATTGTTTTAAAAAATCTGTGATAGAATACGGTGGCCGTTGCAATTGTCATTGGTTTAGCTTCCAACTTCATCCCTGAAATAATTAAACACCTGATAAGTTCTTGTCCTTCATTCTTCCCAAATTCATAGCTTATCTTACCACATTCAAAAATAAACCTTGCTCCAATAAACTGATTTTGCTGGAGCCGATAATCAATGAGTAAGTGGGGGTTTCCCAAGTTGACAACCTGGTCCTGTTGGGGTCGTGATTGTTGGTATTGTCCCTGGGAAGGATAAAGGCCGGTCGCTGCTGAGGACGCTAATAAATTTCCTTCGCCGTAATGACCGGCTGCAGTCGGAGGTGGCACACCCATAAATTTACGATCCATCATTGCCCAAAGTTATGACCTTGTGTGACGAAAAAATAATGCTTTTGTCGCAATGTCGCAAACCTCAAGCAGCAAAGAAGTTTTGTTGGCGCTTTAGAAGAAACTCAACTTTGTGGTTGCGTGAAGCGTGAAGGTAAATTAATTTATTTAAAAACAGTTGTTGTTAATTAGTTGCCGGTGATTAGTGGAATATTTTACTTTAATATTTGTTTTCAATTAAAATAACTCATAATTCTTGATTTTAAACCCGATTTCTTGATAAGGGCTTTGTATGGCGATGATGTAATTGTTTTTTTCTTTGAAAACGAATCACGAGATTGATTGCTTGATGCATTTGCATTGATTGATTTTTATTGTTTCAGAGCAAGCCTTCAGGACAAGGAACAATAAGGAAATGTTTTGAATTTTAATCCGGCATTGTTTTCGAAACAGTATTGACAGGTATGGAAATCGTAATTTTGTTATAATTTTAAATTAACGAACCCAATTATCTTTTCTAGAGCAAATGAAATATGGGAAATTGAACTCTGGATTTCAAATAGATAACTGAAAAGTAATTAACTTAAGCAACAATGTCTCAAAGCAGTTCTCGAGCAGTAATGTCGCGTATTCTTCTTGGAGTGACGTCAATCGGCGCAGCATTTGGATTAATTTATTTACTGTACAACAATCGCAAGAAGAATGATTCTGGATCGGATGGAGGATCAACGTCATCCCTCTCAAAAAAGAAGAAGAGAGTTATCAGTGGAGAAAGGAACAGGGTCACTTTCTCTGATCGAAATGAAATTCTTGGCATCAACTCTTCTCCTGTAAGCAGCAAAGAAGAATTGGAAGAACAAGTTGAAAAAGTTCCCAAAATAGAAATACAAATCAGTTCTCCACCCAAAAAAGAAGATAATGAATCAAGATCTCAACAATGCTCTGAAGAAGCAACTCAAGCAACTCAAAAAAGTCAGTCAATAGCCTCTCCTAAACCCAAAGAAATTGAAACGAACAAGAGTGGCGATGATACTAAAATTAGCAGCAGCTTGGTCAACTCGAGCAAAGAAGAACACGTTAAAAAGAACGAGTCGTCTGCTGACGTGGTAAACCCGGTAGTAATTCGAGGTGATGTTGTTGATGCTTCCGTAGAAAATCAACCTGACAAAACTTCCGCGTCTACTTCTAAAGAAAATGGGCATGAAATAAAACAATCAATTACTCCCGAGACTGATTATGACAGGACAAGTATAACTAGAGAACTTCGAATCAGTAGGGACCATATCCCAAGTTTAATTGGAAGAAAGGGCAGTACCATTAAATCTATTCAACAATCTTCAAACACTCTAATCAACTTTAAAGACGAGAGTAAGTAGTAGTAGTGCATAATTTATTTATTCAAAACAAATTATGTAGCTTACTACAATATTTAATTATTATTAATAATTTTACTTAGCCCTTGAAAACGGAGACAGAGTTTGTTTGATTCGTGGACAATCTCATGATGTCACAGTTGCAGAATCTCTAATTGAAAAGCACATAATGGATCTTCCTGTCATAACATCTCAAACAATGCACGTGCCGCATTCATCCGTTGGCCGAATTATTGGAAAAGGAGGAGAATCAATTCGAACAATTCAAGATTTTAGCAAAGCCAAAGTTATTGTTGATACTGCAAATCAATTTCATGCTAGAGGTAATTACATATAATATAATTCAATGTAGTTTTGACGTGTTGTTTTTTTATTTTGCTTTAGCTGATGCTGGAAGGTCGGTACTTATTACACTTAGGGGTACCGAACAACAAATTCACGTGGCTAAAGAAATGATTATCGAAAAAGTTGAAGAAGAAAAAACTTTAAGGCGAAACATCGACATTGTGACACAGGTATATAATTTGTAGCAAAAGACATGTAACTTAATGTACTGAATCTTTTGTTTATTTTTCAGAGTCGAACACCCAGACGCACAAATAGTGGCTCTCCAAATCCTTCAGGACCGAGCGTTAGCAATCCCCCATCTGTAAATGGAAATCATACTTTCCCTTCTGGGAAAACTACACTGGAATGTTTTGTCTCCTGTGCTTATCATTGCAATGATTTTTACATGCAAGTAATGGGCAGAGAATCTATAGAATTGGATAAACTCACAGGTAGACTTTGTAAATGCATATCGGCTAGATGTAAAAAGGTATACTATTATTTTCTTTTCACAGAGAGAATGACAGAATGGTACAACCAATTGCAACAAACAGAAGAACTAAGATTAAGTGTTGGAGAAATAATCGCAGCTCCCTTTGATGTTGATGGGAAAATGTAAATATACTTTAAAATATGTTTTTATATGTAAAGATTTATTGTTTTTTTTTGCAAATTACAAAATACTATTTTGAAAATAGGTACCGAGGAAAAATTTTGAAGCTTGAGAATGGTATGGCCGAAGTTTCTTATTTAGATTATGGTGATAAACGAATCATTCAGCAATCTGAAGCCCGAAGAATTCATCCCGAATTCTTAAAACTAAGATATCAAGCTTTTCCAGCAACTCTGAATTTAGGGTAACAAAATAATAATTTTGCCAATTTCACAAAAAAAATCATGATTATTAATAACGGACAATAATGTTCTCATATATTTTAGTTGTATTGGAGATCGATGGTCTGATGAAGCAATAGCCAAGTTTTGTGATTTAACTTATTGTGCCATGTGGCAATCTTTGACTGCAAAAGTTAAGGACTACTTGAAATCGACTACGGACCCAAACCAAACAATTTTGCTAGTGGAACTGTTTGATAAAGTAAGTAATTTGCCATTTTATAATAATATAATTTAATATAATATAATATTAAATGTATTTTAATATAGGATCTAAATGTTGGAGATGAGCTAATCAAAGAAGGCTTTGCAGCTAATATTGACACTCTTCATGCCTTAACTACTGAAAATCCCTCAGTTCCTTCTACTTCTAATAATGGCAACAACAAAAAGTCGTATGCATCTGTTGTCGTTGCACATGATACTGTTGTCGAAGACGGAAATCGAAATGACAACTTTAACGGCAACTAAAATAAATATAATTATATTTGTTTATGTATACCTCACCAACTACCTAAATCTTTTAAAGGTTATCTTTACATGTATTAAAAGTGACAGTCCTTAATTTTAACATGTTCGTTCAACTATTATTTTTGTGTCTCTAATACGCAAGTCTTGTCTTTTACTGTGCTAATTTAATTCAACAATGTGTCTGAGAAATTCAATAATGTAAATACAGCACATATTTAAATCTATTTAAAATGAACTTTGAGGTTTAAAATCTCACTTTGATCTTAGAATGAATAATGGTCTTAAACATAACGATATCAAAATTACTTTGTTGGTGCTTCTGTTAAATTCACAAACTAATTAGATACAACAACCAAAAAGACATTTTGACAAAAATTAATATGCTCACACTCTTAAGTTAACTAGAAAAAAATCAACACAATTAAGCAATAATGATGATTCTATAAAATAATTCTAATTTTGCAGTGTTAATCGGTATGACTGCTACTCACTTTATTATATAACTTGTTTAATTAGTTACAGGGATATTATGTATTTGCCTTGTATAATAATAATTAAACCAATAACTCATATATTCATCCATCATAATAATATATATTTAAAGCCACAAGTAGATGATTATAGTACAATCATAGCTTGCTTAAAATGGAATTTGTGATGTGGAGCTATTTAGTATTTTAGAAATCTGTTAGATAAAATATATGCACAATAATGTACTGTTGTTGTAAATAACAATAAAATTGGAGATCAAATTTGTCACAGCAAAATAATCACATATTAATATTTGAAATGATAATTATTACTACAATCTGGCTGGAGTATTTGCTCTAGAAATTGGCTTCTCATAACACGGCAGTCGCAAAACAGCTTCCAAAAAGGCTGTAATATAATAACATAATTTTATTATCTTATTCATTGCATTAAAATTAAATGCTGTCTTAACTTGCGTTTTAATTTGGGATATTCTTCTTTAAGCTGATTGAGAATTTTACGCTGACAAACAAACAAAATGAAAATTGCATTTGCTTGCAACACGCTGAGAAAATCGGGAAAAATTAAAAACCAGGGTAGAGTCTCATCTTTCTTCTTTAAATTCCATACTATAATTTCAGACGTTAACGCTGTTCCCATTACTATAAAGAGCTTGAACCATACTGCAAACCTTTATATAAATATAATAATTTTATTATCAAACCAATCTTTCAAATACTTTCAATATTTGTTCTACTAACATTCGTTTGTGTTTTGTAGATTTTTTTTCTGCAAGTTGTGCACTCTTATTATGAAGGTATATGTTATGCGATGTAATTCCTGCAAAAACCAAGTTGACGAGCATCAGTGTTCCAATTGGATAGAAGAGAAAGTATGGTCTCGAGTCTTCAGCAATGTAGCAACTTTTGTGACCATACAAAGGCAATATAAACTCTGTGGCACATTCTCCTCCATCGTCCCTGCAATAAACGTTATGAATAAACTTTCTCAAATAATAATCTAAATTCAATTGTACCCATATAGCCCATATTTCATATCCAAAATTGTGCTAATTAGCACCACAACAAATGGAAATCCCCAACCGAATACCATGTAAATTCCAAACCGTTTCATCCCTCGAGATCTCCCGACTGTATTTTTCAAATTTCTAAACAAGTGGCACAAGTCATACGAGATGATAGTAATCCAGCAAAATGAAGCCAAAGTGAAAAAATGATTAGTGATTCCAATCAATATGCAGCTTGTAGAACCAGTATCATCGCTGTCGTAAAATCTTGAGACCGTATTTGCTATCCCTTGGCCCAAATAATTCAGCAACATGGCTAAGGTATGTGAGAAAAGCGTCCATCCGTGAATATTTTGTTTGTGCCATAATAAAATATAAACTAAACATGTCACTAGTAGAAAAGGCGTTCCAGAAAATAAAAGAACAGAGTAAAGAATTCCTGTTGTCGTCTATTTGATAAACAATAGTTGGTTAATAATTATGCAATTTGTATTTGAAAACCGAAAACGAACCAATCGATTAACGGTAGCATTTGTTCCAGTCAATTGTTTAGGACAAACTAGAAGAATCTGATTTTTTTGGTCTCCCATATACGGGCCCAAATTATTTTCTTGTGTCCCAAAATTCTGCACGCCATCGATACAGAACTGGCCAAACTCAGGCCTGAAAATTGAATATAATATTTATATCGAAACAATTTGATAAGCAGTTAATACCAACCGTTCCCATTTCTTGGACAAAAGGTCTCGAACAACAACGCTTCCATTCAAAAGCAATCGGAACTTTACTCGAACACCTCCTTTTACATTTATCCCTGGAACAGCTTTAAGAAAAAATGCCTGAGTGTCCAAAGGGCAGTCTGGAATAGATTGATAATAATGCAAACGAATATTGGCTCTTTTTTCTCCGCAAACTTGAAGATCTTCTGTTTTATAAACGGATGGCTCCCAAATGGTTTGCTGAGTGTAAACACATCGATTTGTGTTATAATCCAAGACCTTGTCCGCTGAGCAACATTTTGGAACACAAACGTGGGTTTTGGTACAATCTGGCCGACAAACCTCAACCGTGATGCTTTTCTTTGTGCTTCTAAACATTCGTTTATCAAGTTGTTGTAATGGCATGTAAATTATTATTACTTATATATATATTATTGATATTACCTAATTAAGCAATATTCGTCCGGATGATAGAAATCTGATCCATATCTTAAAAATCCTGTTGGAGTAAAATGCCTATCAAATGTTAAAGGTCTTTCGTCAGGGTACTCAATTGTGTTCCGAATTATTTCTGTTGAACAAGGTTGCATACAATGAGGCAATCTCGTGGCACATTTAATCTGCAATCTTATAAAACATCGCCATATACATTTATGTGTATGTACTTATGATTAATGACATGCAGCATGTTCGAAAGTTCCTTACTTAAAGCTTGTTGTTTGGTTGTTAGCCATTATGGAGTTTGGCAATTTTATTTCTTTTGAGAACCCCAACTCGTTGTAAAAACATTTGCTTAGTCGCAAATTAGGGTTTTGATAATAACTTTTCTGACAATAGATTTCTTCGCATAAAGTCAATAGCAAAATTGCAAAAAGATTGAAAATAAAACAATCGCTCTTATGCATATTTCACAGTTTTTTTTTAAATAGTAAGTATAAAATTTTGAGATTTTGTCTTTATGTGTAACTTTTATGAATCATTTCTTAATTCAAAGTAACTCAAACTATTTACATTTCACATGTTCAGCTCTTTTATTACACACGAGGAAAATTATTTTTGTCCTATATTTTGCAGACCAGAGACGGAAATATGGTTTGTATTCTGGAAGTGGTTGCAGAATGACTGACCTTTTGCAGTAATACCGAAGTATTTGGTATTTTATCTTCTTTTTCAGAGAGAACGTGAAACATGAATGAGAAAGATCCGATTCAGGGAAGCGTGTTTCTAAAACTTGGGCACCAATACTTGCCCCTAATTTATATCGTTGACATTAACAGAAACACCAAACCCACAGTGTCATACAATAACCATCAAATGTGTCTGCAAATGACACGCATTTTTGTAGAAAGCGTTTCTTGAGTTTCGAACAAAAATTATTTCAAACTGGCCAAGACAAAATATATACAAAAGTTAATCTCCCAGACTAGACATCATTTCTTTTAAAAATTAAACCATCTCACAAAATATAGGATTTTATTCACTGCGTGTGTCATATAATTTTCTTAAAAAAACACCCACAAACTGTAGCACTTGGAACGATTAGGAACAAAGCCAAAAAATCAGCTCTCATAGGTGATATAAATCTCAACTAATTTGTTTCGGAGTTCTTCAGCCACATGAAGTGGCATGAACCCAAGATTTACACAGCCCAATTAATTAATTCTAGCACGCATTTCATATAAGTTTTTTCCAAGAACTTTAAACCTCATAACTTCATAGAAGAAAAAAAAACTTTAGTTTACATACTGCAAATTACTAAAAGGTGCTCAAGTAAATGCCAATAGCAATGTATTAAATAAATGTCAGCCATAGTATGCAGCTTATGCAAGTAAAAAGCTAATTGGCCTTTAAACAAAGTTTATTGTATGACATCAGCTATTAGCATAATTTTATGATGTGAGACATTTGCTAGCTTTTTAACGGAATTAATATCATTTGAGTCATTCGGATTTTCATCGCTATACCAAAGCAGAGTTGGTATTTTAGGAAAATTGATAATTAGAGCTTTTAGGAAATTAAACTAGTTTGCTTATGGCCATTTATTACTGAGCACATATATAAAATCTGTTGGCTGGAGCAAATTAACGTAACGCAAACAATTTAATAAAAGCTTTCTCCTTTGTGACATCTGGAATTTGGAAATAACTTTTCTGGAAATTATGGTCCATTCACTCCAGACCTTGAGCTACAAGGCTAAATATAATCCTTTATGGGTTTAAGTGTTATTTCACGGATGGTCTAACGCTAAAATGCGACAGATTGAGATGAGGCGTAAAGTAAATATTTTCGACGTGTCAGTGTTATGTACTTTTAACCGTTTTATAGTATTTATTAAACAATTTGGCTTTTCATTCATCTCATTTTTAGTTTTTTTTTAAAGACAAAATGGCTTTTTGGGTTTACATTTTTTACGATGTTTAGCTTTCATTTTTAAAATGTCATGAACGGCACAAAATGCAAGTAAAATTATGCACAAAATAATTTAATTCTTTGTCCAACCGTTTTCACTACATTCTCACAAGTTATAGAGAGATTTTATTTGTCTCTATCTAATATTATTCTATTACATTGTTTTTCATATTATTGGACAGATTTATAGGGTTTAATTATTTATTTGTATCAGTGATTCTTTGATAAATGGCACCGTTTTATGGAATAAGTTTCGGATGGCTTTCTGGATAATAATAAATTCTCCTTAACTATTACTCTCAGCTCTAATCATAATTATCATAAAATATGTTATTGTTCGTAAAACATAAAACCGGTTTTTATAAATTGTCTATTGCTATGATCCATTTTCGTAATGGTCACAATTTTAAGGTACTTGGTTGTATATAAAATAATTTTATACCATTATTGCAACAAAAGTTTTCACTCTTCATGCACCAGAATTGATTCAGATTTTTATAAGATTGGTTCTAAATTTACTACCAAATGCTATCAATTATTAAAATAATAATAATTTTAATTGGTATTCAACTTAAATAATATAAAAATAAAGTAGCTTAATTCTCAAGACATAAATGACCAAATAAATTCTCAAATGTTTAGTTATCTTGTTCTTTGGGGAAAGCATTCCTTCGTTTTTGTTGGTAAAAGTGAGACTGCTGTTGTTGGTACATTGCAGATTGTCGTCGAGCTTCTTGGATGCAAGGGTACATGGGGATTGGGTACTTTCTCTTGGAATTATTAAAGATACTGAACAAACTATTAAGTATTTGCTTGTACTCTGGCATAACAGGAGAAGATGAGGAAGATGCCAATTCAGGGATTGAAATTGTAGAGTTTGAAATGGAAACGCTCAAAGTCCCACTTTCACTGACTTCAGAACATTCGGAAATGTTGTCGTATTCATCTTCATCAAACTCTTCATGTTTAAGTGATGGCTGCAAAATTCAACAACAATTAACATCAACTATTAAAATCTGTAATGCATAAAAGTGATCTGAAAGAAGAAATTACAAGTGCATGCATTAATTTTAGTAATAATAGTTCATTCCGATTCATCAATCCGAAATAAATTTAGTGTTAATAAAAAAGTTGTCGTCTAAATCAAAAATGCAGGGCAAGACAAGGAGAACGAAGATGCAAAAGCCAAAGCATTTTTAAAAAATGAAACAAACATTGATTTATTTACAACAGCAATAATTTACATACCATTTAGTTGCTCAACATTTGAGCAGTTGAGATTTTTCAGTCTTATTTATAATCTCTCCGTAGATTTGGCAGGGGTAATAAATAATTTAAGGACGGAGTAAGCTACAACTTGTTCCTCCAAGGGATTAAAGGATTGGTTTTTAGACGCTGAGAAGGTGACGATTTGTTGAATAAAGATAAGTTTGATTTTGAGGGGACTTCAACGGGAATATTTCTACCTCTTCCGGGTAGAATCACCGCTGTTGTAAGGAAGAACAGGAATTGAAACAGGAACCAAAGGCCTTGGTATGCCCCCATTAACCCAAATAGAATAAAGGCCAAACCTCGATACTACGGTTCAAAGAGAACAAACAAAAACAAAGATTTAATTTATACATTCTAAATATCTTGTTAATCTGTTTGTCCAGCGTTTTTGAGCAAATATATACAATGCTTTTGGATTAGGGATTATTATTAGCATCAATCAGGGTTATTTCATTACCTCTACTAATTAATGGAAAGGGATAATTAAAATGATTAACTTTGTTAGATATTATGTTAAATTAAATTATTAAACCCCATAAAATGCTAGAAATGCATTAATACTTGGACTTGGATTTTCCCTTTGATTTAATTTCAACGCAGGCACTCCCAATCATTAATATTTTTAATGTCACATCCAAGATTAGCCAGCGAAAGTGGAGAATCATTTAACTTACCAATGCAGAAGCTTTCTCCTCATTCATATTTGCAACTATGCCTTCTTCCTTTGCCTCTGCAAGCTCTTTACTTGATCCATCTTTACTACTTTCCACTGCAGGGAAAGCAGCCTTTTTCTCGTAAACGTCATCCGCAGGAATTTGTTTTGGCAGCTGCATAAATCTTGGATTTCTTGGTTTCAAAAGTCTGGGGAGAGAACTTTCTTTGGCTGATACAGTATCTTTTAACCCTTTAACGCAACCTATAGAAGTTGACAAAATTAACTTGTCATCTGTGATGCTCCTTCTTTGTTTCTTATTCTTGGATTTCGGCTTATTTTTAGACTCTGTTTCTGGCTTTCTATCTTTAATTAAGCAGGGATCTTCATCTGGTCTTTCCTCGTCGTCATCACTCGCAGTTGACAATGAAGTTGATGACATGTCTCTGATACTGATATCGCTGAATCGCACTTTTGTTGGAGAGTGATTTTTCTCTGTTTCTGCTTCATCAACACCGAAAAATGCATCAGACATTTCAGTATTTTCATAATCCATCTCATCGACATCAATTTGACGGGGATTTTCACAAAGATATTCTTTAAATTTATTATTGTTGCTTTTGCCTTCATTCCTTCCAGCGGAATTATTGGACATGACAATATTGTTGTTATTATTAAGAATGGCTGCTGATTCAAGGCTATTTCTTCTTGTAGAGGGTACCATTTGAAAATCACTAAAAGGACTTAATGGAAGATGGATTGAGTGATGATGATCTTCATTGAATCGATTGTCCTTTCTATAAGGAGTCCCTATGGCACGAGCAAGTTCGTGTTCCAAAGAACTAAACTCCATGTCATCATCTGGATTTCCATACTCCCAATCATTCACATTTTCATCATTTTCGATAGAGTTGACCAAGTTCAAAAGGCGAATCTCTGTAGCACATCGTCTGCAAATTGAAGAAGATTTGCTGAAAGAAGATAAACCGGGGGAATTGACTGTGGAACATGGCACTGAGTTGGTGGCATCTACAGAGTTGTAATCAAGAGTAGAATTTGATTCCGAATTCCTTCTAGTTGAAAAGAATGGCAGAGATGAAAATGGTGAATTGGCAGAGTGGTGAATATTAGGATGGGATCCATAGTTTGAAGAATCTCGGGCAAATCTTCTCAGCTCTGAAACCTCTTCTTCATGATCTTTATTGACTTGCAAAATTTGTTGTTGTAAGTTTGCATTTTCCTGGAATATAAAAAGTTGTAATCAAACATAATCTTACAAATTGGACTGCTTTTTGTCTAGAAAAATTAAATCGCTCCCTCAATTAACAACATTTATATCTTCGCAAGTCACAAGACCGATAAAAAATCCACCCAGACTATGCCAATTACAAACCATGAAATTATACATTGCTTAAAATTTTTCATCACGACTGTTTTTCGTCAAGTTAAAAGTTTTATCTGCAAGGTATTTTTTGCAAACATGTATTTGATCTTTTTTGCTTTCTTTTCAATGTCATTTGGATAATCAAGTATTTGTTCGTGTTATCTTTGACTTTTATTATGTACACATACCTGTATCAAAATCTTGATTTTGGCTTCAAGTTGTCGAACTTTATCCGTTTCTTTATTCTTTGATTCTATCAGCTCTTCGATACGATTTTCCAAACTATCAATAAATTCTGATTCAGATGTCTTAAAATCTGGACTGTTGGAATTTCCGGAATCAAACTCATCTGGAGATGGAGTATAATCTCTGTAAACAATATTAAACATTATTTTTTATATCTATAAATAAGCTGAAAATTTTATCCACTGTTTGATAAACTTGCCTCAGATCTTGTAAACTATGCGATCGTTTTCTAAACAATCCAAATCCGGAACTCATTTCCTCTTCTGAGGAATCTGAGCCAAAACATAAATAATTGCTTCGGTTTATTTTACCACTTCCATTTTTCTTCCCCTGTTCATTTCTTATGGACTGAAGGGTTGCGTTTAATTCTTCACACTTCCTCTCCAAATATTCAATGTTTTCATAAAGACTGGAAAATAGAAAATA
>JAQIXN010001760.1:0-15652 GCA_034698145.1 Proisotoma minuta
CTCGCTTATTCATAAAGGTCCTAGAAATAACGCCATAAACAATGTTGAATTATTATCCGAAAATTTTATTGAGGGGTGAAACCCCTTTATAAGATGGCTCTGTCCGTCCGTTCGCACGATAACTCTCCAACGAATTGACTTTTAAAAAATGTTTTTTGCAAAGTTTTAAGGGGACATTGACTGTGAACAAGTTAAAAGATGGGCCCCCTAGGTCAAGGGGTCAAAAAGGTCAAAAACATGAAAAATTAAAAAAAGGCGCTATTTTTATGGATCTTTTGGCTGGGGAAACGACTGTGGTAGTCATAAATCTTACAATTGACCCCGGGGCCGCGTGGCAGAGTGTCCCAGGCAAAGTGGCCCTTTATTAAGGGGTGAAACCACTTTATAAGGATATGCCCTTTAAAAAATTTAAATTAAAATGGTGACATCTTTAAAGGATGTTAACGGACAGATTAACGAAGAAACATTGTTTCACCCCTTCTTTATGCCCGTTTTAACTGTTTGTTTGAAAATATTCTATTCTATCTCTACTCTTTATAATGCCGTGTGATGAAAAAGTTGATGGGGGTCACAAAAGTTGTCAGAACCATGAAAATCACGCCGTGAAGTGTCCTCGAGTCCTAAACAATCGGAAATATTAGCAAAACCTTAATTTTATAAGCATAACAAATTTACCCAAACAAACATGGAAGTCTCATCACTAAAATCTTTTCCCTTTTCCTTTCGCTTTACAAACTCAACGTTTTTCGGTTTTTTGCGATTTTTCAAGTCCAAACTGTGTTTTAAATGTGCTTGTGAGAGATCTCCACCTATATAATTCATGCAAAGTTTGATTAGCAAATGAATGTAACGATGCAGCAGAGACAGATTTTTAGACGCTTGAGAACTAGTGAAAATTAAATAAATAGGTTTTTTAAGTGACCTTTCATCACTTTGAGCAACTTCCGTCAGTGACTCTATATGACTTTTCATTTGGGACAAAGAAAAAACCTACACAAATGTTACTTTCTCACCACTTCGACAAAACATAAGAAAATTACAGTGGCAATCACGCAGATCAAGGAAATACCTTTTTCGTCATCCGTAGCAGTATAAGTTACGTCAGAAACTTCCGGTATTTCTTCTTCCAATATTGGTGGAAACGTTGCATTCCCAAAAGGTTTGACTGGGAATAAGGGACAGAGGACAGTGGGCATGTTACGAAGGGCATCGCAAAGTGCTACTCCAAGCTTCTGTCGGGGTCCATCTTTCCCCAGATAATAAGAAAACCAATCAAGCTTCTTGGAAGGTGCTTTATCCCTTATCGGTTGAATCATATTGTATGTCACATCCAATATCTCGGTGCGTCGCTCTTGAATTTAAAAAAATATTAAATACACAATATTAAGGTAATATTTGGATTAGTTTCAAAAAATTAGTGTTTAAAAACATTTTTTAAATTAAATCTAAGGTCATCTATAAAGCTTTTACAACAGAGAAATATATTGACCCAATTTCGGGTGACTTAAGAAAAAAAACGATAGATTTTGATTTTTTTCTAAACAAGATGGACAAATACCAAAATGCCTGAGATTTCCCCGTCTGACTCCTTTGTCAAAATCACTCTCACTAGGATAGTAGAACATGCTATCACAAGCATAGGGAACCCTATCATAACGTCCAAGTTTGGTGTAGGAGCTACAGCAGTAGAGGAAGCATCGTCCAGTAAACGACCAGAATGAGTGGTCATCGTCCAACTTGTCCACGTTAGTTATACTGTCACCATCCTCCACCCGTGTCCCTGCGGAGCCTGGACATGATCCGTCGGATAGAGGGAATCCTGTGTTCCACTCAAACAATTGACGACGAGCAGGGACATACTTGTCTTCGGTTCCTTTTTCGAATTCAGTGGGACTGCGTTTACAATCAAACTCTTTTTGCGATGACTTTGGGATTTTGAAGTATCGCTGATTGAGATTAGCGTTGGGGGCGTTGTAAAAGTCATGCAATCCAAAGAGATCGTGGTACATGACGGTTATGGGGTTGAAATCGGGGTCTTCGGGAGGAGGCAAGGGCACGATGGTTCCATTTAGGTCTGGCTGTGGCGTATGGTGCTGGATGTGTTTGATCGCACCATAAAATGATTCGGGATGATTTTGAAATATATTAGACTTGATTCCGAGTTCGTCCACTGCTTTGAGTTCGATGCTACAATCAAGTTCCTCCGGAGTAAGGGAAAAGGGGATGGGGTCCACGTGACCAAAGAATACTGGATGACCACTCCCTCCATCCTTCCCGGTTTCAAAATTGTAAATGCCATCACCTCTTTTTGGAATGGGCTCAAACTGTATGAAGTGAAACCGGGCGGACCTCGATC
Source organism: Proisotoma minuta (assembly GCA_034698145.1). Lineage (NCBI taxonomy): Eukaryota > Metazoa > Arthropoda > Collembola > Entomobryomorpha > Isotomidae > Proisotoma > Proisotoma minuta. The sequence goes on from JAQIXN010001760.1 coordinate 2,357, forward strand.
GTTCAATGTCTGGAAACCCCAATTAAATTGGGCCAATTTTAAGAACGGCAATGACAATGTCAAAATGTTTGCAAACTCACACAGCACATCCTTTGTTCCAAGTTCTAGCCCCGCAACTTTGTCCACACTAATTTTATTACCATTGGCATCAAATTCCTTAACCACAATCCCAACGACGCTGAGAATATCCAAGGGTCCAATAAACTTTTTTAATTTTGTTTACAATTTTACTTAACTTACACAAAATCCAACTCAAATGAAAATCCGCATATCGAATTTGGCATTTTAAAGTTGACATGAATCTCTTTACTATTGTGTTTATTTTCCGCTGGACCCCAGGCATCGTCATTGGATCGAACGTAGATAAAATTATTTGCGACCTGAAGTAAAACATGAGAAAATTAACCATTTAATATCTTCAGAAACCAATTAACCAATTATTAGTATACTCTTTAAAAATTACATAAGCGGACGTCGAATCCTGAGCCCCACAAGGCAACTCTTGTTCCTTCACATAACCAAAGTTTCCAAGAGCTTCGGTTCTGTACTTGCAGCCTGGAAAATCATAAACGAACTCTCCAACACCGCCCGTCACCGTTTTGTACAACAATTTTTGTGAATTTCCTTCGTCACTGATAATAAGTCGAACTCCACGAGCCGAAATCATGAGCCGATCGATTATGTAATCGGTGGGTTTGACTTCGTTGATATTGGGTGCAACTGTCTCGTCTGTTTCTTGGGCTAAAGTAATCTTCAAATGATACCAACCCAGAAGGATCTTGTCCATCGTCTTCCCATCTGCCTTAAGGCTACCAATCCCTGTGACATCCACTTTGAAATAGAGTCCTAGGTTCTCTACGTCATCCTTCAGCCGACCGTCGAGGGCATAAATTACTTTCATGTTTTGCTCCCTTGCGCTGCGACTGCCAGATATGGTCGCAAGCGCCTTGTGTTTTTTGTAAGGGTCCTGTGCTGGCCAATCATCCCAGTCGTCGCGATATGAAATTGGATCTCGATAACGAAACGCCCAGTTGGTGAAATGTGGGTCCCTTAGCCAGTGATCCCGTCCAGCACTAAAGTAGTTCCGGTTTTTGGACTCCAGACCTAAAAATTTTAAATACAATATTTTTAACTATAAAATGCATGGTGGATTTTTTTTGGTAAAACTTACCGCTATTCTTATCTCTTGTCATTTCGATCCTGTCCCAAGACCACCAACCTTTAGAAGAAGCTAAACTATCAGTTGTCTGATATTATTAGATGAAAAGTTACCGTTCGGAACGTTGGCGCAGAAGTATAGTGGTTGATAAGAGATGGTTCGCTGGTTTTTGGCATTGTAGTGTCGTCCAATGACGTCGTTGGTGCAGATGACGGTGCCATTGCTCACAGTTGTTTTTCGAGCCCCGTCGACGAACACAGACAATATCGAGAGGAAGAGTAAAAGGGGATACATTTTTAATTTGTCACTGACGCAAATATTTTTAGATAGCGAATTTATAGCAATTTCCCGAATTTTGGTCAATTTTATTGTTGAAGTTTGTTCTCTTCCGAGTCTTTTGTTTCCAAGGTTCAACGGCCTCCAAGTTTAAAATCTCTCTAAAAATTGAAAATTGGAAAAAATGTTCGAAAATTACAAAGTTTCGAACTTAAAAGATGCTTCGTAAGATATTAGTATTTATTTTCCTTCTCTCTGTGTCTTGGGGCTATGACGATAATCAATTCCCCTGCGCCGAATGCTTTCCAGAGTCGTCCCCACTACAAAATGAGACAAAATGTTGGGAGCGGACAAGCGCCGCGGATAAGAAGAAAAAAATAATGATCAACGTCGTGCCTTGCACCGGCGCCTGCTTCCGTACCTATGACTTGTCCAAGTTCAGTGGACAAATTTTGTCAAGGGGTTGTCTATCTGGTGACGAGTTGAGGGACAAAGTAAGGAAGTTGCATAAAAGAAATGATCCTATGCAAAAAAAATACAGAATCTTTTAGTTACGTTACATTCGATTCAATGCAAAAGCGTTTGTTTGTTTTTTTTTAAGTTTTCCCAAAAGCCTTTCAAGAAATCTTTATTTTTTTCAGACAGTTAATCGCTGTGGACCCTTCGGTAGCGACGGTAATTACCAATGCACTTGCGACAGCCAAAGTGACGCCAAACCGGAGGGAAAAGAGGGCCGATTATGCAACGACGTCCTCCAGTGTCACCAATGTGACGATTGTCCAGATGCTAAGCAGCCAGGTGAAGAAGATTTTTGTGATGCTGAAGAACTAAATGGAAATGCCGTCGTTTGCAACATTGAAGTTAAAGGTGGCAAAGTTTACAGGGGGTGCATGAGCTTGAGCCAGGGACATGACGTTGTCCCCTGTGACGATTTCAATGGGTCAAGAACGAAGATCTGCAGTTGCTACAAACATGGATGTAATGGAGCTGGGCTCAAGGTTTCGAACTACAACTCGAGATCTCTCGAACAAGATGAAACGAAGAATAAATTAAAGGAAAGTCAGACGCCGGCAGACTCAGGGCATGTCAAGTGGAAAGGGGCTATGGACATTATAACAGTTTTCATTGTCCTAAACTTGTTTTACTAATGACCAAAATTATTACTGTAAGAATAAAATTCAATTTTCCAGAAATTGTTTGATGCCACTTAGTAATTATGACCGTTATTTCTGAAGGATTTAAACAATAAAGTCAAAAGTAGAAATTTAATTAACCAACTTCGTGTAACTTAATTATGTATAAGTAGACAGGACATTTTTACCCTTCCATATAACTAAAAGTTCCTCCCTTGTCACTGACCATGTCCGTTGTCATGCCGCGGTCGCCGCTACTTATCAATTTAAATAAAAAATCATTAATAAAATTAATATCTCATATATTATTATAGCCTGCTAAAATTTCTTGAAAACTGGCCAAAATGAACTCGAAACTGTTAATTTTGGGGGTTTTGCTTTTTTCATCAGCTTATAGATTTGGGACTGAAGCTGAAGTTGAAGAAGTGGAATACGTGGACTATGAATACATTGAAACTCGTCATCCCCGAAATGAAGAGCCCGAAAAGGACGACTACCAAGAAGAGGACAAGGTGTGCAGAAAAAGAGGAAGCGTCTCTTGCCTCTATCAGCCAAATGTTGATAAATACTGGCCCAAACGATTTTACCACTACACGGACAACTCCATCCAACGTGGGGTGGCGGAAGGGAACTGGGTGCCTCAAAAGCATTGGCCCCCAAGGGACCTTGTAAATCCAAATAATATTGTATATCTTAAACGGTCAGCTAATCCTTCATTTGGTTTAGAACGGGAAAGAATTCAAAGTGTACCCAAACGGGACACCAACTGCGGACGCAGTTGAACAATGGGCAAAAACTGTGGATTCCAAGTACAAAGAATTTGACGCTTACTTGAAAGCCGTGAATGATTCTCTGGCCAAACAAGGACTGAAAGACGATCCAAACGAACGACTCATAGCACGCCCTTATCCGTATTTGCCAATATCATTCCAATAAAATATTGATCCCTGATTTGACTTTTTAATTAGATATTGTGTTGACGGGAAGCTGCCGCGGAATCGGCTTCCGGACCCTTTCAAATATCGACAAGAACATGGTGGAGCTTATCCTTTCTCAAACACAGACCCTCATTTGGAAAGATTCATTCCATTTTTCAGGTTTGACAACCAAATTTTGAGTGCTAATTTTTAGAATCATTAACCAATTTGTTTAAAAATATGTAGGTATAGTCTCCTACGTGGAGACAGTCCATACATATCACTTGATGAAAAAGGAATCTCCCCTTCGCCCAACTTTGACGACAGCGGATCAAAACCTGAGCCCTATGTCAAAGGGGTAATCATGTTTGATTGGATCAAAATATTTATTTAAATAGATCCTACATAAACTCTATTTTTAAATTTCAGATCTACTTTACGGAAATTCAAGGACCTGGAGTCAAAGGGATTGGGGTCAAACACTTAAAAAATTGGTTCCATATTATTGTCGTAGCTAATATCCCACTTGAAGGACTCTATATCCAGGCTAATGGACATCCTGTAATTGATCCAAATCATGCACAACCAATTAGTAACTTTTTTAAAATTAAAGATGGGCCTACCATTTGGACAATTTCGAACGGATTTCGATTGCGACATGGGAAAAGAATTGCCGCCAGGACTCACAAAAGTGGATAAAGTAACTGACCAAAATCCCCAAGAGTTCTTCAAGTACCAAACTGGGGCAACGAAAACAATTAAAAAGCAAGAATATCATTTAAGAAAAACGCAAGAACTGACCGTCCCTTGTAAATACAATCATGGAGACAGCGTCACTGGAAAGGGGGCCAATGTTTTCGCATACGGCGGTAGTGTACCGGATCTTGGGAACGAAAATGAGGAAAATGAAGCTAAAGAATTCCGAATCAAATGGCCAAAGAGAACACACTTTCGGATGCACTTTTCATATGACAATGAGCACTGTGGAGTCATTTTGAGGATGCAATTCTTGTGAGTCGAAACTTATTTACTGTTCTCAAAATTAAGGTTATAATTTGGTCATTTAAACTTTAGAATACTGGCAATAAAATCATTTGCAAATGGCAAGTACGAGCAGTATTTGACAGGGAATTACATAGCCCCCCAACATTACGAAAACGGTGTGGGTGTGGCGTTCCCCTTCTCCCCCAGTTGGAACAAGATCAACGGGGGGATGAAGTGTCCCTTCCCTGCAAACAAAAAGCTCCAAGCTGTCCAAGAAGTACAAACAGGGACGGACGAAGGGTCGGGGCTGGCCAGTCGCTTCCCCGAGTTGAAAAATCATCCTCTTCTCGTATACGCAAAAGGTTCCGGACAACCCGGTCCTAATGATACTCCTCTTACGCTCTCCCACAGTTCTGCAATACCCATACATTATCACGGAGGGTATAAGCAATCATGATTATGATTATCTTATAAATACTTAACAGTGAGTTTGTAAATTTTCTGTATTTTTTGCAACTGTAAAAATAGATATGACAATTGCATTGTGGCCTCAGGAATGGAGGAGGATTATATGATAGTCCGCTCTCGAACTCAGAGTAGCCCCTTCCGCTCAGGTCAACGGGATACTTTTATCCCTCCCGTCCTTAAACAGCTCGGACTGTCCAGAAGCGGTCTCCCTCCTTACCACGGCTGCGCCAACGATGACGGTAGTCATTTATTTGGCATTTCACCAAAACTTATTTTGACCTTCAATATTTTATAGCGGAATGTTTAACACGAGCTGAAATGCACATTTGTCCCCCTTCCGGTCACCTCTGTCTGGTAACCAAGTGGGGTTTGGCAAGCGCCACCTTTTTCCGTGGTGGTTCGGCACTTGGAAATTTCTTCCAAGAATATCGAAAAACAAGCTACATGTTGGGGTGTAGATATCCTCGATGCCTTCACCCAAAATTCACCCAGCACACTAAAATAGGCGAGGCCGGACTTTCAGGGGACCCTGACGACATTGAGGGGCAGAGGAGGCGGGAGGAACTGGAAAGACAGCTTGCTGCCAAGTATAAATACGGGCGGGATGACTGCGAGGACGAAGAGGTCCATTGCACTGAGGGCAGCTTAAATGGAGCACTCTTTAACGAAACCATCACCAAAAAATACTATTCTAAAGGCAGCATTATTACAAGGGCATGAATTAGTTTATTTTCAGGGTTTTTGAGGATTTTAATTTTTTTTGCTTGTTTAGAGGGCAAAGGGTACGCATACGTGGACAATGTTCTTGGCCTGGATGACACTGATGGGAATTGGCACTATGACGGGTCGCTACTATAAGGAAACGGGGGGACTTAACGCAGATGCAAAAAATGGGATTTATGGGATGGGATTTTGGATTTGGGTATGGAATTTTTTTTTGTATATACATATCTATCTATGAAAAATTGTTTTTGTAGTTTCATTTCTTACTGTTCTTATCATCTCTCGTGTTTATTTGGGTGGGTCTAATTTCTGATATAAATTTGCGTCGCCGCGCCGTGCCCTGCAACGCGTACGAGATTTATTCCGGACCGGAAGGTCACCTGTTGAAGGACAGTTGTCGATACAGTCGACAAGTTGTAAGGGTCCATCGAGTTTTAGGATATTTGGCAACGGTTCTTTACCACTTCGCATTGATTACGGCTTGGGGACGACCCATGGGAAACTTGAAGATCAGGGGAGTAGTTTTCCACTTGAGGAAAATAGGAATATGGGCTCATGTCGTGTTGGCCTACTTATCCAAATTCATTTGCAGTATAACAAGTTCAATTAAATAATTTCATGAGCTGCTGCTACTAAATATATGCACCATTTCAACTGAAAATATAAAATTGCAGTTTGCTCTGTGTTGATGTTTTTGTTTCCCCGAGCTGTCTCTGTCTGTAGTGACATTCCCGTCTGGGTCGTCATCACTCAGATCCTCTCTTTGGCCCTTTTCATCGGCGGGATGGTCCTTCAACTGAAGGAGGACAAGGAAAACAAACACACGGACAAGTCCAATTTCCCAATCCCAGAAGCCGTAGAAGTTGCGGACAAGGGAAAGTGGTATTGGTACAAAATTGGACTCGTCATTATCTGTGTCCTCATTCATCTCATCCTCTTTGCCCTCATGGCGATGTCCACCCAAAGAATTTATGGAAAATCCTCAAGACCCAAGCCAACAGACAACGCGGTTGAAGGTCAACAAGGAGGATTCGACACGCTCATAGGTCTAATTTCTAAAACATGTCAAGTTCCATCCTTGGCGTCTGAAGAAGATGTTAAACTGGAGAGATACTACAGGTCAAGCGACTTTAGGGACTCGTAAAATTAAAACCATTAAAATTGTTGATCATAAGCATAAGCTTGTTTAAAAATATTCAGTTTATTCAAAATGTCAAAATGAATAAAAGGTAATTAGTTTTCAATAGTTGCGTAGTTAATGAAGATAAGTTTTTAAATGCCTTGCGTCTCGTCAATCAAAATCAATCTAAAACCTCAACTGTCGTATTTATTATATTGTGCAAATGACGCCAATTGGAATGAAAGTGGGGGACTTGAAATCATTTTCTGTTTTTTTTTTACTCTGGTTATGTGTTTTACTAATTCATGCAAATGTCTATAAATTTTCATTCAATATCAAAAAAGATAGTCAACTATTGGCAAAATAAAACAGATTGCTGTTAAAAACCCTTGAATTATTATTCTCTTGTACAAATATTTAAAAGTATAATCAATAAAATTAATTAATTGGCCACTTACAGCAACTTATAAAGTTACTTAATGCCTTAAACTGTTAAATTTGTGAATTTTTGGAGCTAATTTGGCATTTTGACCCCTGACTCTTCATCCGTGGCGACTCCACTCTGCTCGAAAAGTTCCTCTTTTGTCCCTGGCCATCCCTCCAACGTCCCGTTGATCATCGACATGCACAACTTCTTTCGAAGCCGCCATTCGCTCAACATTTTGCTTCGTTCTGTCCGAATTGCTTCTCGTTCTTCTTTTTCCAAAGGCTGAGCGCCCGAAGAAGCAAATTTCTCGTATTTTGCTTCCAATTCCTTGTTCACTTTTGTGAGCTATAACAGTTAAATGAGTAAATAGTTAATGAACTGTAAAAAACTGATTTTAAAAACAACAAATTGAACTAACGGCTTGAAATATAAGAAAAAACTTTTTAAAAAAACAGTCGGCGTTACTTAATTACGCTCATTCTCACCTTTTCGACTTCTGCTTTTGCTTCTTCCGTCGTCATTGAGCTGTTAATTGCCTTCAATTCTTGTTGAGCTTCTTTCATTCGAGCCTCAAGCTCTTTCAACAGCTTTTCCTTATCTTCGATAAGCTTGTCCATTGCTTTGAGCTCTTCCGGCGTCGCTTCTGGGATCCCAACCTGAGAAATCAGGTAAATTTTCTGCTTTCCGTAACACTTCTCGCGGATTTTTTGGTCCTAATGGTAAAAAAATCGACAAATTAAGGAAATTGGGCTAAAATTGATAATTTTAGCTTACAGCGACCAATTTATCAAGCGCCTTTTGCACTGCGGTCTTTCCATGTTCTTTGTGCATGTTGAGAACAATGTCGTTGACGGAATAAGGACGATTCTGGACCCTTAAGTATTCCAAGACGGCGTCAGCAGCGCTGACTTCCTTTTTAGCTGACATGTTCCTAGTTCCTAGAAAATTGAGGGAGAAACGCTTAATTTGGGTTATCTCAAGAAATAAATTAGTTGGGTGTGGGGTGAAGACCTGCGACAAGTTTCAAACACTTTTCGACAAGAAAAAATAAAATATCTTGGAATCTGATTTCGTTCAAACTTTGAACTTCAAAGTTCGTGGTAAATATGAAAATGAGATGCCTTTGTTTATTTTTGAGAAATTTTGAGATTTTTTGCATGTAAATTAACTAATAATTTTATTAATTAACCTACTTTTATCAATTGACGCCGTTGTGTAATGTTTAAATGGTCACAAATCTTGCTTAAAACTATAATTTTGCATCCAAAAATAATTTGTCTTATCTCAAAAGTGCAGAGAAATTTTTTATTAGAATTTCGTTTCACCGATTAACTAACTCATTGTAGTGAATTTTTTAATCAAATTAAATTAACAGTTTATCAAAATGCTGGACTAGCAATAAAGTTGGAGAAATAAATTTAATTAGTTTAAATTACAGATGATTGTTAAAATGTCCGCCGCCGACGCGGCCGTGTCCACCTTGTCCATCTTCCCGAGCTGGATTCTGCAAGTATAAATGGTAATTTTAGCTAATTTGATTCAATAATTCGGACATAAACACGTTGTAAGTTATTTTTAGGTATTTTCGACAAGTAAGTAATAAATATCTTTTTCAAAATACTTCAAAGACACTTAAAAAAAGTATCTATAAACGGCATTTTCACATATCAAAATTTCAGCATCAATATTTTTTTTTTAAATCTCTGTCAAACCCAACCAAAAACACTCACTCAAAACATTCCAAACCAATAAAAAAAACTTCCAAACCTTGACATATATTTGATACTTGGTCATAAGAGTTTTGAGCACCAACAATTTACACCTCCGTTCGTATTCCGCGCCAAGTTTCAGCGTCTTTTCGAAAATTGCCGCCCTTTCGTCCTTTGTTCGTACAACGAGCACTTTGTTCTGAGAGTCGATCCGCCCTTCAATGTCTCCTGAGAGGATGAGGGCCATCAGTTCGTTTTCAAGTTGTGGGACGCTTGTGTTGAAAGCAGCCGCCATGCGGATCATGTCGGCGGCAGCGTAGGGCGCGAAATACTGAATCAAGCCCCGACTACGGATTTGAGAGTAGAGGGCCCGAACGTGAGGTGCAAGGTAAATGTCCAGCAGCAGGTTGTCCTGAAATTGAAATGTGTGGTTTTTCAATAATTCTTTAGGTTCAATTAAATTAATTTCTAGAATTAAAATCAACAAAATCCTACCCGCATCTCGTCCATGAGCTGAAGGCACTTCAAATATTTGGATTCATGAAAGGAATGAATGACATCTCTCACTGGAGGCTCCAGTTCCAAAAATTGTTTAAATGACGAACTGCCGATTACAGATTCTTGAAGTTCCACTCGATCAAACGACGCGAGGGCGCAAAGACCGGCGTAAACGGCGACATTCCCCTGCGAAATTATCTCGGGGCAGTCGAAACTGTCGAAATTTATTGCCAGAAAATGATGGGCTGCGGATTTGTACTTTTTCCCCGCCAGTTCTGCTAATCCAGCAGCACATTTCAGCTTTGAATTGGTGGCCGCGACTTCCTTGGCGTTTGCCTAAAGAATTTTAAATAATTTTTAAAAAAGGTTTTTGACAGATTTTTGGAAATTTTTAAAATCACCTTCTTCTCATCCGAAAGATCTGGTGTATTTTCAGCCTTCAGTACATAATTTGAAACGTGACCCCAGTTTTGCAAGTAAATTGATACCTTTTGGAAAAAATATTTGGTTTAAAATAATTTTGGAATATTGAAAAAGAAACGTACCGATTTGGTACTTTATGATCAAATATAAAATTACAAAATTTGAAAACTTGATCAAATTGAATTTTGATTCAATTATCAAAAAGTAAGCAAGAAAATAATTTTTTGAAATTATCACATTATATCAAGCAAAAGTTTTTAAAACTCCTTTAATCAATTCCTAGAATTACCTTAATAATATTAAGGCACATCTGGATCAGGTGTTTGGCGCTTGTACAATAATCCCGCGAGCGCGTAAAACTCTTGAGCGCATTCATTAAATCCCCGCACTCTAGGTAAAATTCACCCATGTCGTCCAGTCCTCGGCGGATACTCTCTTTGATGGAATTTGCTTTATAGTTTTTTAAATCCGCGTCTAATTTTTCTAGTTGAAGAGCGCAGCGCTTTGAAGTGGACTCAATCCAATTGTTGTCGATTGGCGGGTAATTTGAACTTTGACTTCGAACGCTAGACGCTGAACCTGTGCCGCTACTTTCGCCGCCGCCAACATTCGATGAGATATTGGCGGCGTTTGTCGTCGACGAAGCCAGATCCGCTTGATAAAGGGACGGATTGCCTCCACGAATTTTCTTGTGAAGGGATTGGTACATTTCCACATTAGACGTGTTCGACGCGATGTAGTTCAACGCCATCTTTAAGGCGTCACTTTTAAGGGAGGGACAGTGGTCGGCGATGTGGATGAGGCGAAGCAGTTTGGCAATGCCCTTGTAGCTTGCGGCGTAGGAATCGAGGTCCTAAAATGAGAAATTTTAGTTTTGCCTCTACAAAATCTACGCAAAATTACCAAAGTTGGATTCTCCACTTGAAAATCGACATCCTGTGCTAACCCTTGACCTGGGTTTTGACCCCCCGTCCCACCAACTCCTACAGGCCCAGCTGCACCAATCATGGCGACGACAACGCCAGGAAGTTCGCCATCATTTCCGTTTCCGCCACCCAAGTTAAAGTCAGGTGGGGGATTTACAATCCTAATCCCCACATTGTTTTGATTTTGATTGGCTTCGTTGTCGTTGAATTCTTCGTCCTCGTCGTCGTCGGCGAGGAGAATGTCTTCCAAAATGTCGATTTGCATGGCCTCGGCGTCTGCGTCATCCATCTAAGACAAAATGGAAACCGTTATTTAATTGTCAGATCAATTATTATTAATTAATTTTTACTTTTAAATTCGGTAGCGGAATTAATTTAGCGAGAAACAAACCGCAGCGAAACTTTTTAAACACCTTCGCGCACTTTGGTAAGGTAAAAGTGAAACTACAAATTTCGACAATCCGTCGCAAAATTTGCAAAAGTAACAAAATGGGAATAATGACCTGTCGTAGGTGAAGATTTTCCAGAAATGTTGTCGCCGGTGCTCAAATATAAGACCAATTTTCTCCAAGATTTTTCTAAAAATTCCTGAAAAAGCCTTTAAAAACCTTAAAATTACACGGGGTTTTGAGATAAAACTTTTGACGCTTCGCAAACCTTAAAAGCCCCCCACTATTTTCAAAAATTCATAAAAAAATAATGCCATATTATAATTTCCTCTAGATTTTCCGATTTTTCATCAGCCACAACGTTTGCATACGTTCAAGAGTCGCCACCTATTTCTCCCAAAACGTTTTTTGAACTATCATCAGAAAAGAATGATATTTAATTTCTTTGTGGCGAATGGGCGTAAATAGTTAACTAACTGAACAATTAAAATTACCCAACAATTATACATTGTACAATAATTAAACGCCCAAAAGTCCAGGTAAATCTCAACAATTTAAATTAAACTTAAACCTTTCCAAATCTTATTATTTTATAAAATTAATTAATTTAATTGCAGGCTAATTGCAGAAGTGACCTTTGACCTCTGACCTGACCTCTTGACCTCTCTGTCTTTCTTGAGGTATTTTAAGATTTCCGAGTTAAGAAGTCAAAGTTCATCTAATTTTAATTGTTGTACAAACATTTGTCTGTTGATAAGACAGACAAACAAAGTTCAGTTAGTGATTTGAACAATTTAATGGTTCTTTTAACATTTCATTTAATTTGGGTCAGTTATCTCGACAAATTCACTGGACAAAGTTGAGTTAAATTACAAATTACGTAACAATTTCAAGTCAGCTGCTGCAAGTGCAACTTTCCATTTCAATTTTAGCTTTAACTGCGCAATTAAATTGATTTATTAATTGTTTTTGTACAAATTTTGGTTGAAAGCTTCAAAATTTTCCGTTAATTGTAAATATTCGTGACTAAGATCTCGATTGCGTGTGAGTCATTAAATTAAACTGCATTTCCGTTGTACAATTACAATTAAACTGTACAATTTTGACATTCGATCCAAGATTTTTGAACTCTTGGTAATTTTACTTTTCAAAAATAATTTAATTTCAACAATTCATTTCAATATTTTGACATTTTAAAGCTTTTTTATCCACGCAAATGTCGAAATAACAATTTAAGTTTGGCGTATGACGCTCTTAATGTTTAAACTGTCGAAACAATTCCAAAAACAACAATATACAATATAATTTTGTTATTTCTGACACTTACGAGATTTTTAAATTATTTTCCGTTCCAAATTGAAGCCAAAACTTGCAAAAAGCAACATTTAGCTTACTTTTTCGTCATTTTTTTACAGTAATCTAAGCTAAAAGTTCTTAAATCTCACATATTAACACATTTTTGTAATTTCTTTTAATTTCAGGCGTCGCCGTCGCAAACTTATTAAAAATGGCAAGTCGGAAGAAGGTTTTGTTGAAAGTGATAATTTTGGGGGACTCGGGTAAAAGATAATTAAAAATTCCACTCTAATAATTAAATAATTGCAATTATTTTGTTACAGGGGTCGGAAAAACTTCGTTGATGAATCAATATGTTAATAAAAAGTTCAGTAATCAGTACAAGGCCACCATTGGAGCGGATTTTCTGACCAAAGAGGTCATGGTAGACGATCGCCTTGTGACAATGCAAATTTGGTACGTTTTGGCTCCAGAAATGGCTGTTTTTTGGTTTAATTAATGGTTTTTCGATTTTATTTAAGCTGCAATGTCAAAAACAGGCTATAAATTTGTTTTCTATCAAATTTTTAAGTCTTTTGTTGAAATTAGATTTTTGGGATTTAAAGTAGACTAAATTTTAGCAATTTTAATTAAAACATCAAAAGTAATTGATCTTTTGTATATGTTTCAATTGTTTCCGTATTCTAAATTTTCTTTCTTTAAATCATATCTGTCAGATAACAACTAAGACGAAAGATCCTAATTTCCTTAGCTCAAACCACTTTTTAAATTGTGTAATCAACATCATTTTGGCCTTTTTAATTCTCAACTAACGTAATTTTGACCTATTGTAGGGATACGGCAGAGAT
>JAQIXN010001761.1:0-15650 GCA_034698145.1 Proisotoma minuta
CTATAACAAAGTAGTTGAATAATTAATTATATAACTGCACTGCCTGACCTAAAGAGATTAATGGGTTCAGTTAAATAGGGGGATATATGGAGGGGGTTCTGCCGCTGGTCGTCTCCCTCATTGGCTTCCACTTGTCCAGACAACTGTTGGGAAGCCACACCCCCAGACACATCCCCCAGGGAAGCCCTCAAGCTTGGAAATGGGTCAATACCGCAAACTCATTGATCCACTCCATTATCACTGGACTGGGCTCACTACTATGGTTGGTACTCATTAATTCATTATACTGGGTATTTAAACCCACCACGACTAATAATAATTATTTTCCTTCCCTTAGTTTTTATTGGTACCCCGAGACATCTGAAGACGTTGTTGGTTTCTCGGCCCCCTTTGGCTTTGCCCTCACAGGATTTTCCATCGGCTACTTCATTTTCGACCTGCTCCAATTGTGCCAATATCCCACGCGGATGTCACTTGAGTTGATGGTCCATCACGCATTTGTCCTCTCATGTTTCGGTCTGTCCTTGAAATCTGGACGCTATACGGGTTTTGTGATGATAGCCCTAGTAATCGAGATCAACTCAATATTTCTCCACAGTCGCTCTCTTCTCCGTATTTATGGAGTCCCAACAAATGGGACGACATACAGGGTCATCAGTGTGCTAAATTTGGCCAGTTTTGTTCTTTTTCGTTTCCTGCCGTTGGGTTGGATGAGTCGGTGGTTGGCCCAAAATGGTCATCAAGTGACGACAAGTGTCCTCTTCTTAGGAATCACTGCCACCTCAATAATTGTGGTCATGAGCATCGTTCTCTTTTGGAGAGTCCTCGTCTCAGATTTTTTACAAAAGGGATTAAGTAAGCTGACTAATTAAATTAAAGCTTTTGTGATATTTACAATGGGAACAATCAATGTCAAGTCGAGATTAAAAATAAAAGTTTGTACCTATCGTGAGAATTGTTTGTTTTATACATGAAGAAGGAGCAGGAAGAGCAAATTACTCCAAATTACTTCATTTGTTGAGTCTGGAATTACAATGGGCTGTAACAATATGAATTATTACATATTAAAATACAATTGCAATGACAGACATCTCATTCAATTTCATAGCAGATCTTCAGCATGAGAACATTTGGCCATTAATTCTTAACATAAATCTACATGCGCAAACAATTTATATAAATGTCACAAGTGACGCGAATGCAACAATAAAATACAATGACGCAAAGAATGTTGGAGGATTGTAGATGGCGACTGGTCCTTCTTCTTTTAAATAATTCTACGCTTCATTTGAGAATTTATTGAGACGACCAAAGCAAAGCAAAGTTATAAAATGTTTCTTCTTCTTGGTTTGTAAGAGGAAAAGAGTTGATGAAAAATAACAAGTCAATAATGGGACATGAATATGATACACGTTGGGGCATCCACAAAATTTAATAATGAAGCATTCAACAATCCGTAGTCCGTTGGCGTCGTTGGGGTCTAAAGCGGGCTAGAGACGTCGGAGGACAGACAGACACCCAAGGGTATGGCGTAAAGGGGCTACTGGGGCTAGTTAAATTGTTGGAGGCTACTTCTTTAGAACGCCCACTTTGCCTGCTTCTTTGTTGGCCATCATTACATTTTTACTCAATTACTTTTTACAAAAGGTGAAATAAGGGCAACAAATATTTATTGGTAACAGAACAGCCACCACCAAACAAAGAAAGAAAGAAAGAAGGAGCTACAAAATTTCACAGTTATCCCATTAAATGGACCAAAACTATCAAAACATGGGAGACAATTAGCGCATTCCTAATTTTAGTTTTTTTTTTCTTTCTCATCTTCTTCTTTCGTTGGTATGAATAAAAGGTTTTCCCTGTTTCGCATTTTTGAGTTTGATTTAGTGGCCGAAATCACAGTTTAGAAAAAAGAAGGATGAATTATTTATTGCAAGTGCAGGAATCTCTGTAATTATTTTATGGCACTCACAATTTACAATTTATTCTCAAAATTGAGATAAAAGTCTCAGTCTCACCTTGGCCAACTTGCAAATGGAGCTAGCAAACAGACGGAATCTCAACTTCCCCTAAAATGTGAGACAGACGGACAGCAGAGACTTCTTTTTTATTATATCTACTACTATTTTATTTACTTGTGCTTCTTTCGACGAACTTTCAATGGTTTAAACTTTAGACTGTTTAAAGGTGTTGTGTTGTTGTAAATTTAGAGAATTTTGAAGAAAGGAGGAGAGTTTTTTCTAATTCCGATCTGTCCCTTGAGTTGACGGGAGTGAGACAGACAGCAACTCAAAAGTATGATCCCATCAAAGAAACTTAATTTAACTTAATGTAGCTCGAGATTCTCATTTGGGGTCTTTTATATTCGGCCTCTATGTCTATTTTACCTATGAATAGAATGCGTCTCAAAAATGGGGTAATCTGAGAATGCGTTTTTTCACAGAAAAAGACGCTACTTGATTTGATAGCAATACTATTTTAAACCTCTTATAATTTTGCCAGACAGACAGACAAAACATTCCCTGAACCGAGCTACATAATATTAAACTACTATAGATCTCATTCATTTCTCTGATCTTCCCCAAAGATCAGTTTCCCTCTTGCCCATTAAATTTGTTGTGTGGTGTCCCTTAAAAAGGCAAAAGGTCAAAGCCATAACATGTCAACGGAGGGAACGTTAATTATCACACCCTTTTAAAATATATATATATATATTTCCCTCTGATTCGTACAATTAAAGTTTGGAATTCCTTTTCTCGAATCCTCTTCTGTGGCAAGAAGAATCTCCGTTTGACAGGGGAATAAACAAGGAGAATAAATGCCCAGTCTCACGAATCCATTTTTTGCCTCAAATACATAAACCTCAGGCCCCGACCTGCATACAAATCAAGCAAAGCAGCCAAAACGTCCACGGAAGTCCACCATCGTCCACCCCCACCACCCATGACCTCAATAACGCCAAAAAATATCAATTTTAAACCGGATTCGGAAGATTTGTTAAAATTAGGGCAGTATTGCAGAGATTGCAAGTCATTTGCAGCTGTCCCCTCTCCATCCATTCGAGTCTTTGGTCATTTTGTGTGCCTGGGAATGTCCGATTTTTATATAATTTACTTTACTCTTTACTCGCTCCTCATTTACATACCGGTGGTGGCTCTTTATTGCTCAGCTTTTTTACCAAATTCACCCTTATATACATACAAAGTTCAAATGTCCAGAAGAAGAGCCATCACCCATTCCCATGCATCCTCCATTATTGAATGAATAGCATCATTTTTATAAATTTGGTCAAAAGCTTGAAGGGAAGGGTCCGTTCGTGGGACCGAAGAGTGGACAAAGCCCATTTTGTAAAAATTTACCCGAATTTTTAATTCTCACAACTCATTTGCATTCAGCGTGTTGGCCCCTCCATGTTGCGCAATCCAAACTCTGCTTACTTCTTACTCTTCTCTTTTACTGTCCGAAACAAACAAAGATAAAGATACCTTCCAATAATGAAATGACCAAATTATTTTTGACTTTTCACCGTTAATATTAACGGTTCCAACTTTCGGCGTCTTCTCCTCTTTCTCCATTGTTTATGGTCCCATTGTTGTAAATAATAAACATTGGGGGCAGATTGAGACCACTTTAAATAGCTATCACTTACTTAGTTAAATGGGGCTTTAATTTAAGTGGGTGCTAAATGGGTTGTGGGAGGGGAACAATGGGACATTTAGCCTTAATTACCAACAATGTATCTCTAACAATGGCTTCATGCACTCTCCCTTTCTTTCCATGTCTTGAGATTCCAGCTTCCAGGTGAATCGTAATAATTTTAATTGGGCAGCTCTTATTCTTGGTATAAGGTAATATTTGGCTGGGTGGAGGGGAAGGGGTTAAATAATAATCTGTAATGTGTGTACATCATTGTACCTGTTGCTGCAAACTTCTTTGATGCTGCTCCATGATCTTCAACCCCTTCAGTATCTCTCCTACCTCTCAACAATAGAAAGCAGTCAGGCAGGCCAACAATAGTCTCACGTTGCCCCAGCCTCCTAATCTTATCCCACAACCACAAGACAGATAGTGATAGCATAATAGTATAATGAGTGCACGTTGATAAGTGACTCCGTTATAAATATCATCAGTGCCCAATAGTTAGCCCTTTCTGGAACTTGGACTTTTTGGAAGAAACGAAACGTAAGCCATAAATTACAGATTTTAACCAAGATTAGGCCAGCAACAGATTAACATTTTGAATCCTTTTCCTTTTTAAGAAGCTTAGTTAGTTTTTAAAAGTTTACTAAGTTAAGCTTCGGCCTTGACTCCAAAATCTAATATATTTATATCTCAATAATTTACACAAATTAAAGCAACACAAGTAATTTAGTTTGATTGAAAATTTTTAAAAGTATAGAGAGAGAATTGTTTTGAGTGCATTATTTTGTGATGATTGTGTAGAATACCGTTTGCATTTACTCATCATTCTCAATTCTCATCCCTCATTTGGCTCTTTTGACCCCTCGCGTTTCAATCACCACTTTTTGCCCATCACAAACTAATGGCAAAAACCAAGAAAATGTAGCCTAATGTGTCTGCAAAGAAGAGAACCACAAACTATAATTTTGTTTTTTGTCCCAAAAAAAGATCGCATGTCGTCCTCCGCAGAGTTTGAGACGGAGGGGGGTGCCCCCTCCCCCTCATCTCTCCTCGAGCCACAAAACCAACAGAGTGGGGGTGGCTCGGGGGGAGGAGCCAACTTTGAGCATCCTCTGACGGCAGCCACCTCCGCCATGCTCAACATCGCCTCAGACGACGGATCTGGAGCCGGCGGCTTCAACGTCTTTTACGACATTTATGGGAAGACGCTAAGTTCAGAGCATGGATTGCTTTCGGCAAAAGAAAGAAGTGTGACGGCAGATATTTGGTCGTAAGTTTTTTTTTGTTACGTTGTTAGAAGTCAATTAAGTAGTGTGCTTGATTGTCTGTCTGTCTTGATTGTTGTGGTTTACCGGCTGGCGGATGAGTAACTGTTGTGGAAAGTTGTTCCGGTGGCCATGCAACAGGTTTGTCTGGAAATCCAGACCAGTTTTGTTAGTAGGTCAAGTTTGTGAACACGCGACCCATTTCAGGGTTCAGGAAAAACAGGTTCGGAAACCACAACAAAACAAATCCACCCACACAGCTGAAAAACCTGAAACCAGTCGTTCACCCCAAACAATCCATTCCCATTCTATTTCATTCACAAATTGCATAACATTTATGCCTCTATCTACTATAATCTCCTCTCGTTCTGTCTCCATTTTGACCCTTAAGGTCAACTCAATTCGCAGTTGGACTTATAAGTATGTAGACAATGTAGATATAAAAGTCCAGCGATGAAGCCACATTCAATTAATTTATCAAACGAACAACAAAAGAAGTTGCGGTGGTGGTGGCATTTTGTGGCATGTTTATAGCCATCGTAAATTAGCAGTTATGCAAATTTTCACTGCTGGACACATTTCGGCTTTATTTTCATTGGTTGGTTCTAAATATCCTAAAAATTTCCAGCCCTGTGACGAATAGCAAATTGTCTGGAGGATCAGAACTTGGGGAAATTTATGTCACGTCAGGCTCAAAACTGGGCTCTGTCCTTCGTCGCGGGGACAAACTAAAGTTAAATGGTCAACCCCATGAAAGTGTCATTGTGGTCAAACAAGAAGAATTAAACCCCCACTCCCCCGCTTCCCCCTCTCGTCTCAACGGGATACTGGGCGTTGCGGGGCAAGAAGAGAGTTATCCATCCGCCGGCGTCTTTGCCACACTCAACAGTTCCCATTATGCAGATTATGGGACCGTCGTTTCAAGTCCCCAGCAATTTTCTTTGGGAAGCAACAGCAGAATTGTGGGAGGCGGAGTCTACTCCACAGAGCCCTACTACAGGGACTATTTCCCCCCGGACTATGTCCCCGCAAATGCCACCAGGGTAATTTCGGGTTATGATGGCCCCTTGGGGGGAAATGTCAACGGAAATGGGAGCAATGGAAATGGGGAACAGCAAATTAGTTACAGAGCCACAATTATTGGAGGTGGACCCTACAAAAATCCAGTAACGATCGATGTCAATTCTCCCGATTCGGGTATTGGGGGCGAAAGTATTACCCCAAGGGATCATTCCACAGCACAACAGGTACTTAATAATTATACAAGTAAATAACTGTTTTAGCAGTTATAATAATTGTCTAAATCGGAAGTTGAAAGGGATTTTTGCAAACTGGGGCATTCTGAGAATTTCACTTTGTTTTGATTAGGGCTTTGATTACAACGACATGGTTGGTCAGGGACTGATGGGGGAGATGAGTGGGGGGAGTTCCAATGCAGGGAGCGTCACGGGACGGACGACCCCCGCCTCTGGCGTCACCCCCACAGGACAAAAGGCCACAAGACCCTGGCACGAATTCGGACGAACCTCGGAAAACGATAAGATACAAATTGCTAAACTGTAAGTTTATTAATAATTTTAGGGGCAATTTGAGATGATTATATTTTTTTCTCTTTCTTATACAAAGTTTCTTGAGCTCCGGTTTCCGCTATTATTTGGAGTCGCCAATTTCGACAAGTCAACGCCGAGAGGACGATCGGATAACTTATATAAACAAAGGCCAGTTTTACGGTATCACGCTGGATTTCCTCCCAGATCCTGACAAACCAATTAAGTCCCAGACTGTTAAGGTGAGTTTTTTTTTTGGAAAACGGCTTCATTTTAGCAAATAAACTGGAAATGAAGGCAGAGTCGTGATCTGTTAGTGTTAGTTCGTGTCCCGTTGAGACCAATATTGTGACAGTGGGATCTAAATAATCTAATCTAAATACGTTTATTTGTTTGTTTGTGTTAGTCGGTGGTGATGTTGGTATTTCGGGAGGAGAAAAGTCCAGAGGACGAAATAAAGGCTTGGCAATTTTGGCACTCGAGGCAACATTCTGTAAAGCAGCGGATTTTGGACGCAGGTAAAATAAAATAATTTTGGTTGTTTGATGTGAGTAACGGTTGAATGGTATTTGATTGGGTTCAATGGCCCTTTGCCCTCTCATCTTGTAAAGATGACCAAAAAATGACCAACTTTTGACTCAGATTGAATTTCGCCAGCACACACACGCAACAACTGGTTTCCAACATATCCAACTCATATTAGTTACATCCACAGCAAAAGATGAGAATGAATAAGGGAACATGCATCCTATAATTTATATAGATAACAGCTCCTTAATCCCAAATCAATAGCTGTCTGTCCCTTTTTTATCATTTGGTCAACAGTTGACACATAATGACCATTAAGCTCTTTAAATTATGAATGACAAACCTTAATAATAATCAAAAAGATTCTCTGTCCTTTTCTTGAATATTCAAACTGAGACAATGTATGTACCTATATATATTTTATTATTTTTGGCTGGAAAGTTCCCATTGTTGGAAACAATGTATCACAACATTGTTACGACCATTGTACGAGGTCTTCCCATTTTTATTTATTTATGGGGCGCCTTTCATGGGAAAATGTCTTTGGTTTTATGTTCTCTTCTTCTTTTTCTTATCCTTCCTTCATCTCTCCACATTCTCCAGAGAAAGAGATTACTATCTGGCTCAAAAACAAGAGGATGTGAGTGCAAAAGTAATTAACTCGTTATATTTGCACTCTCCCTCCTCCTCCCCCTTAATTAAGAGTAATTCTTTTTAAAAAAGTGTTTAAAAATAAATTTGCAGACACCAAGAACTCTGTGGGTTTGGTTGGATGCATCGACGAGATTGCCCACAACGCCATCGCCGTTTACTGGAATCCCCTGGAAAGTGCTGCAAAGGTGAGCACAGTTTAAGTGAAGAAGTAACAGGTGTACTCCGTGGATTCATTAAAAAAAGAAGAGTTTAGTGGCCGAGGAATTTGATGATGATGCTGTGCTTTCGACTATAATTTAATCTGAGAGTTAGAGCAGCGGAAGGGATTGCGACGTGATCTGATTCCAAAGCACATTTAATTCTTTCTCATTCTCTCAAAATTTCAGATAAATGTTGCCGTCCAGTGTCTATCCACAGACTTTAGCAGTCAAAAAGGCGTCAAGGTTCGTGGCTTATTAAAATTATTAATCCCTTTGACATAAACGCAATTGACAGCTCGAGACATCAATGTCCAACTTTGTGGTCAGCTTCAACTCTTTTTTTTTTCTAAACTCTGCAGAGACAAGAGATCAAATGACATTTTTGTCTTGTGTTACTTGGCTGGGAAATTCTTATTAGGAAATTGATGTAATGATGTAGCGGAGGAGTGTGGGCTTTTATTGATGACCCTTGACCTTCTTCTTCGTCTTGGGTCATAATTAATGTCATTTTTCCAATCTTTCTTTATTAAATTGATGCAAGTTTTACTATTATTTGATTGTGATGATGCGCGTTATGTTGCTGACAGACAAACCAACGGACAGACAAATAAGTCTTCTCAGATAATGCCTCCGTTACATTATTATATACTCGATAAAAATACAACTTTTTTCCATTTCTCTCCCCTTCCCTTAATTTAAGGTTCTTTTGTATGAGATTTTTATTTATCATGTTTGTATTTTAATTTTAAAGGGACTCCCACTTCACCTGCAAATCGACACTTACGACGACCCCCGTGACCCCAACTGCCCCGTCTACCATCGGGGCTACTCTCAAATCAAAGTCTTTTGTGATAAAGTAAGAATATAATTAGTTAATCAAGGTCAAGGCGAATTAGCATTTATTTCCAATAATACTTTTTTCTATCAAAATGACAGCGTTAATTTGCTACCGCAGCAGCAGCGTCCATAATTTACGTCTAACGCTGAAGGTCGGCCTTTGCTTTGCTTTGCTTTGGCTTCCTCCTCGTGGGAAAAATTTCATTTTACTTTGTACAATTCTTTGATGATGTTCTTGGTACACGCGATGGGCTTTTAATTGCTTTTTAAATTTATTTGCACTTCTCCACAAGAAGAAGAAGAAGAAGATATGCAGATGGTTGCTAGTAAACTTACCCCCAACGGACAAACAAAATTTCCATGATGCATACTATTTAGATTTAGTGGAAAGGAATATGGCGGAGGTTTATTTATGAGATGAGATTGCAAAAAATCTTTTCTTGTATCTTTGAGCTCCATTGGTCGTTGGTCGGGACGTGAATTGACTCTGTAAATAAGACCCAGCCAATGGCAGTAAAGAACTCTGTCCCCTAACTCTTTTTTTACGGCAAACTTTTGGTGATTGGCAGCCGAGAAAATTTGACACTTTTCTGAGGGACTCTGCAGGGGCTCACAGAAGAACCAAAATCTTTAAATTTTTTAATTTGAGCATTTTGAGGCAGTAGTTGTAACCGTCAGTCAATTTTGGCAGCTTAATTATTGTTAACCCTGCTGTCTAATGCTGAGAACGGAATCCAATTGCTTCTTTACAATTTAAGAGATTGGGAAATTGATGCTCAGAATTTAAAAAATCTAATTTCTAAATGAATTGAACAACAGAATGTAGCGAGTACATTATTTTATAAAAGAGTTGCAAATTGCCCCAATTTTTGTCATACTGTTTGGCTTGAAAGCGCTAAAATTTGCTTTATGTTTTCCAAGTTAGCGACATCTAGCGTCAGCTACAGCTCAAAATTGCTTCATTCTCTACTTCTATCATTGATAAAATGCTTCCATCCATAAGTTAAAAATGTTATGAACTTGTGAGCGGCCGTTGTGTTTAAACTCTCTTATTCCATTTTTAAATGAAGGGGGCCGAGAGGAAGACGCGGGACGAGGAGCGGAGGGCCGCAAAACGAAAGTTGACTGCGACGGGGAGGAAAAAGTTGGACGAGCTGTATCACACTCCGGCTGAAAGGACCGAGTTTTATAGCATGAGCGACATGGCCAAGCCCCCCGTACTCTTCTCCCCAGCAGAAGACCTCGACAAAGTTAACGTAAGTCTGTCACTCGATTACAGCCCTTTGACTGTATTTTATTTTATGGACTTTATTTAATGGGGACATAAATCGTGGGACAAAAAATTTTGTTGGTACGCTCTCCGCATACTGATGAGTCTCATTTTGTTGTCACATTGGTTGGCTGGGATTTA
This sequence comes from Proisotoma minuta, assembly GCA_034698145.1. Classification (NCBI taxonomy): domain Eukaryota; kingdom Metazoa; phylum Arthropoda; class Collembola; order Entomobryomorpha; family Isotomidae; genus Proisotoma; species Proisotoma minuta. The sequence continues at coordinate 10,082 of JAQIXN010001761.1, forward strand.
ATTGGCAGCCTCATTTAGTTGAAATTGATTGACCACAAAGCAATAAAACTTCTGGCGCTCATTTGCATAATGAAATGTATCAGTGGCCATCATCCCCTCATTTGCATAGCCAACTAATCACCATCTTTTCTTACTTCTTAAACAGTTGACGCCACTAGCCGAATTTCACGGATACTACGGCGGCGGAAACTCTTCGGAACAGAGCATCGAGTCCGCGGCGTAAGTTCATGTCCTAACCACACCCACTTTTTTATATATATTACCGCAAAAAACCACACCCACTACTCTTCTTCTACTCCTATATAAACAAATGCTTTTGTAAATAAGTACTTTTGTAAAACAAATGGATGGGGGTTGGTTTGTTTGGGGTCGCAAGGATTGCATCTGTAAATATTTACCCTCTGTGCATTTGCCCTCTCGAACCACCCCCCAATCTAAATCCCCTTCCCCTTTTTGCCCCCTTTTCTTAAGAGAAAGAATGAAAATTGCAACTTTGCACAATTTAAGGAGTTATGCCTATCCCCCTTCTTCCACCTATGAGCTACCCACCCACGGGAGATGGGACCAACAAGAGGGACAAATGCACAGATGACCCGCACAAACCGCCACCACCAACAAAACCCCCCACAAACCACTCCCCCTTACACCAAAACATTCCAGAAAATCGCCCAGAAGAAGAAGTCCATCTCCTCCCCCTCCACATCCAAACTTGGTGGTGGTGGTCACACCCACTACAGCCGCAGCGCCTCCAATAAAGATGTAAGCAACTTCTTCCTTCCACTGTCCTCTTTTTGTAGTAGTAGTAATCTCAGTAGTCTCAATTTCCCCACTTGATTACACCCTTTTGTTGTTGTTATAACTGTTATTGTTATATAATAGTCCTCTGCCAATCACTCCACAGCTCATCTCATTGTTATTTATAGTCATGGAGTATAACAATGGAATGGGCTGACGAGAGGGCTTCATTGTTGAATGATTAATCACTTTTGGCTCCGTTCTATTGGTTTTGAGCAGAGAGCCGAAGGGAGATGAAGGAGGCCCCACCCACATCCTCTCCTTTGCCTCCCCCCAGGAAAGTGAGGGGGGTCTGGGTTCCCCCGCCCTCAAGCGCCTTCGTCTGGTCCCTTCGTCGGGAGAGCGACTGATGATCTATGTGCGACAGGAGGGGGAGCCGATATTTACCCCCGTCCACCTCGTGCCCCCCACAACCCTCGGACTCCTCTCCGCCCTTGAGGACAAGTTCAAACTGTCCATGGCATCCGTCAAAAATCTATTTAGGAGAAGTGCCAAAGGGTGAGTTCACACAAATCAAATTGAGAGATTTTTGGTCCAAATTCTCACCAATCTGTTGTTCATACACACATATTTAGATACATAATTTGTCAGTTATGCAAATGCTCGGTTTTTTGCCGAGTTATGTACAAAGAGATTTTTTTATCCGATTCAATGTGAGAATTAATTAATTGGTTTTGAGAGATTCTTTTTGGATTTATTGTCTGAAAAAGGAAAAAAAATAACTGCACATTTTGGATTTTTATCAAAAGATCAATATTTTGTTTGTACATATTTTGTTATATGTCTCCGTTTTTTAAATAGGTTGCAAAACAAAATCATCAAATTTTATGACAAAGGGTAAATTTAACGACTTTGCATTTGAAATACATATTTGTTTATCTGTCTGCAAATGATCAAATTTTGGGCATTTTATTATGTTCGTCGTACAGCCCTTATATGTCTGCATCGTCTTTAGGATATATGTAAGAGACGATCTTTATTTGTCTATATTGTCTATAATCAATTATTTTATCCCCTCTTCGAGCTTGTCAAAGTTGCATGTCAAAAGAATGATTTGAAGTTTTAGGGCTTCTCAGTTCTCATGCATAATATTTTACACTTTACACGTCTTCGCAAAAGAATTTAATGGCTTTGTTTCATTTATTGGGGAAAGTTTGCAACAACAAAATTGTTTTGGTGATGGGGATGGCAGTTAATTAATTCTGGTCACATCGCACGGCTCCCAACTAAAGATGACTTAGCTCAAGATAATAAAAAAAGTTAGGAGGGATTTGCATATTGATTGGCCACTGCCTCCAAAGCCCTCCCCTCAACAATCAATCACTCCTTCAACAATAACTAACTCTTTTCATTATCCATTGTTGCAGCATTGTTGCAAAGGTGGATGACGAGATGCTCAAACACTACTGCCACGAAGATACTTTTCTACTGGAGGTCAAACCCTCGGAAAACGACGACGCGTTCGATGTCACACTCGCAGAGACCTCACAGGGAGAATAATTAGCAAAAATGTCGAGCTTCTTATCAATTTTAGGTGCAATTTTTTAATTAGTTTAAAAAATGTAAATTGTAATACTCAATAGTTAAGTTGTACAGTAGTTGTGCCATACAATGCAAAGTGTGCCTTAAGTTTTATGGAAAATATTTAATTTTTATAAAAAGCTCTCTATGTGTACAAAATAGCTGCCATCCAAACGAATGCATTCATATCATTATTTTATAAATTGTACTTTATTACGGCCAAATAAATAAAGCTATTAATGTGAGTAATTTCAGTCTTAATTACATTCAATTATTATTATTTCTACTCCTACAAATTAAGTTTACTAAATACTAAAAACATGCACCATTGGTTTTAAAGCACCAACTTTTATATATACTGCGGCGTATTTTTTTTTGACGACAAAATAGGAATACTTTTAAAGGATGATTAAAGGTATTTAATACTTTTGCAGATTAGGCAGTAAACAGGAGGTATTTTTTAAGGGACGCTGGCAGAGGCAAATTTGAGACTCCTGACATTTTTATGGAACTCAGAATAACGTTTCGACAGAGAGACTGCAGGGACTCGACTGAAATTTTATAAAAATTTATTTAGTGAATATTTTGATATGAATTTTATATTATGATCATGCAATGCGAAATCTCGTCAGAAATTGAAATTTACTAAAATAAAAATTTAATAATAAAATTAAACACCATCTAACGCGTTGAATATTATTATAAAAAATAATGGCTTTTGAACAAGCCAAAAAATGTTAATGAATCAAAGATTGACAAAAAATCACAAAAAATGAATACCTCCTCCTTGGACTATTCTAATCCCCTTTGTAGAACCATAAACGTCAACGAGGGCATAAAGGGGACCATCCGTATAAGGGATTTCTCTCGAATAAGGACCCTGATCTTCTCCATTAATGACAAAGTGCATGTTTGCCTTTAATCCCGACCTGGGGACAAACATGACGCCGATTCGAGAACCAACATCCGTAGGCAGGAGTTGATTATTATATGTTCCACAACTTAACTTCCCCCCAAACGGCATCAGCGTATTTTCGTGAATAAGTCCTCGCGGCGTCCGCAGCATCCCCCTGCACCCCTCACCTGCAGACACATGTCAAAATGCAACAAAAACGAATTGAAAGACATTCGTCATCTTACGATGGATAACTCGCGGATATCTTTGATAATTAGATAGATTTTCCTCTATAGCCCCCACTGCTTCAGCAGCGACTTGATCATGTTCTATGTCCGCCGCGGTTACTCCATCTTCTATACTCAGTTCTCTCGGAGAAGTTTTGGTGATGGCGTAAGCCCACGAGGGTCCGATTGAGAGTAGATCAGGGAGAGCGTATCTTTAACAATTACAAATTATAATTTATAGCTCTCGACCTCTCCTTAAAGTTGTATTCACGTTTGCTTACAGGGGCAGATCGAATTGGGTGTCGGGGGATTTTTGTGTGAGACCCAGACGCAGATGTCCACTCCATCCAGACTCGTTCTCCTCAATTTCTATGAGGAATATTTCCCCTGGGGCTAAAGGTCTCTCGGAAAATGTGAGGGCGTTAGCTAGAGAGAAAAATAAACTGAAATTAATTTGGACGGAAATTACAATTAACTTGTGTCTGCCCCTTCTTCGTTCGTGGGTGATTTTTCCATAACATATGTTTCATTCAACGACTGACTTTTCTTACGTTTAAGGTATGAGAGACAAGTGATTAGGTGACCTAATTTAGAGGCTTACCAAAAGATGTTTTGCGGGAGGCGTGGAGTCGCTCTGCGTCTAGTTCGATGTTTGAACCGTGGTGGGTGTGAAAGCGCATCGATGCGCACAAGACGTTCATCTTAAACACGCATCCCCGCAGACAATTAGTGACAACCACCACAATCACGCTTACTAACTGATAACTGCTGTAAAACTTTTACTGTAAAAGTCGAAAAAAATTGGCAAAGCTCAAAAATCAAACTGACGCTCCCACCAAAGTCTCAACTTTATACAACCCAACGCTGTAATTTATTTATCCTAAAAATCATAAAAATGGCAAAAAATGAACAATTTAAGCAGGAAAGCCCCACAGTCGCCCATTTCGACATGCGGCAATTAGAATGGGCGCAGATGGGTGAAAAATCAAGTCCAATCCGGAAGATTTCAATGTCACTGAACTCAATCGTCCAACAAGTTTCCGTGTGTCATAACAAACGAGCTGGAACAATGCCCAGCATTAATTATTCTTTTATATTTGACCCCTGATATTTAACTTTAATAAGCTTACCGAATTTTCCTCAAATCCTGATGCAATAAAACGACCACAGGGACTTAGGGCTGGCCTCGCGTTTCCTACAAAACTGTTGGCGTTGACATCGGATATACGCAAAACGCATCTGAAATAACACATAAAATAGGTCAAATGGGTTGTGCCTATGGCCGATGAAATGTACTTGGCACAACGAAGATCCCACAACTTGATGGGGTCGGTTGTGCAGGGGGCAGAGGAAAGAATGACGTCCGACGCCAGAACAGAGGAAAATGAGCCCTTAGGGGCCTCGTTTAGTCGAATACAACTCACAGGCCGTGCATGAGCTGAGGGGAGGCTAAGGGACGTTTTTTCGGCATTGACGTCAAAAAGTTCAAGTGACTTGTTTGAAAGTCCAGTGACAATTTGATCTGAAAAAATAGTTTTCACGCCTTTGTGTAATAATAAACTTGCAATTTGCTAAATGCTTACGGGATAAAAATTGGTTTGCTGCAGCTAAAGCAGAGATATTTTGGGCGTTGTAGAACGGAAAAGTCGCGGCCTGAAGTTTGATGAAACTGCGACTATTGCCAACGACGCTGGGGACATCGCCAAGCTCTTTTATGGCATAAAGATTGACAACATTTTCGTTTGGCTGGAGTATGAATTTATCCATGAAATAAAATTGGGAGTGGAGTTGTTCATTGAATTTTGAAACTTGTTTAAAACTTAATAGTTCCTTGCCAAGACTAAAGTCTAAAAGCCGCGTCACGCCCTCGTTGCAACCCACCAACTGCAAAATAAACATATTTTGGAGTTCCTTTAAACTGGAGTGCATCAAAACTAATATAAACATTTTATATGGTTTTTGGCGCTAAATTTAAAGTATTAAAGCTATAAGATTTCGTCGATTTCGACCTTGCATGTCGTTTTCAGTTCATTATGTGGATCAAAAATACTCCAATAATTACCAAAATATTTCCTAAAAAATTAAAATGAAGACTAGTAATTTTTCCAATTTCCTTGAAACTTTGAGTAAT
>JAQIXN010001762.1:0-15647 GCA_034698145.1 Proisotoma minuta
GGTTGAGAAAAATCTATAGAGCTGGGGGATCTCATATTGAATAAAAAAATTAAAATCGGTCAATAAAGTATGTCACAATAAATTCTCAAACGCAAGCGATTCACTATTCTGCCAACCTGTATATGAAAACTATTTTAAGGGAAAATAGAATCAACTCGTTTTAAATATCTATAATTTAAAATTCTAATATCAGCATCTTCTGTAAAAGTTATAATGATCATTAAACATTTAAATTTCCGTTGCCATTTCAAGTAATATATTTCAATGCCGAGATATAAAGTGTTCCTAAAATCCTTCGTATACAGAGTCACAAATGATTAAGGATGTAAATAAATTTTGACCGGAAGGAAAGTTATTACTAGGAATTATGACTTGAAAATATTATTTTTTAAACTGGGGAAAACTTGATGATGGAAGCGTCAATGATTAGTCACAGTTCATTAGATCAAACTTTAGTGTTACAGAAAAGACAAAAAAAATCCTTAAAATATTAACACGTTTTAACTTTAAGATTATACTTTTTGTCATAAGAATGTAAGTATAATGAACTACTTACTCAAATGTACTAATTTTCTTTCATAAGCCCTCATGGAATTAATGAGCAGGGCCGGAAGCGCGGAACAATTCCAATCCCAAGTAAAAATAATTGCAAGTCCAAAAACTCCTGTGAGCATACTCCCAGGCAACTTTTGATGGAGGGCTTCCTCCGAAAAAAATGTAGAGCAACATTGAGACACAAAATGGAAGACACTAACCAAAAGAAAAATTCGAATCACTCTTCTATTTTTGTTAGAAGTGACCACAAGCTGCGACTTTTTGTCCCAAGTTTGAGGAACGCATTTAAGGGCTGAACCAAGACGCAGTTGGATTTTTAAATCTTTTGTGAATTTTAGAGAATACATTTAAATACAAAGATTTATGGATTTGCCCTTTAGATTGAGGCAAACGTTTATAATTTAGAACTAAAACTGGGAGGTTAAAGGAGTAAGTTTGGCTACATATCCGAAATGGGTTGGATTTATCAATTATTGATTGCCAGTTCGATACTTTACTTAAAGTCTAAAATGTTTAGAATTTATTAACTTTTTGCTATGCTTAAATGTGGATCAGTTGGCTCATGTTGGAATTGAAGTTAGGTAAAGCTTTAAATTACATTAAGCTTGAAGGTTCGTTGTAAAATTAAAGATATCCGGCATTGATAATTTCTTCAATTGATCGATGAATATTTTCTTATTGGAACCAGAATCGTCTGTCCGTCCTGCGTCTGGGATATTATTTGTAACTCATCCAAAAGCTCATTCTAATTTCAAATTTCGGAAATGGGCTAGAATTTAAAGGTAAGAGTAAAGTTGAAGCATGGATTTGTTTGTTTTCCTTCTAATTTTTCAGAATTTGAGATGACTGTTTAAAAAAGTTGACAAATTTCGAAATTTTTAATACCTGATTCCGAATATTTAATCAATTTGAAAATTACGATAAACTTCAAAAACATTCAATTTACAGTGTGGGCGAGGATATAAATATTTTGGATTTTTTAAGCCCAAAATCCTAAAATTTCTGTTCAAATAATAAATGGTTTGATCGCTACATGCATTTCCAATGGTTTATTTGTTAGTTATGAGAGTGGAAAGTTTTAAAATTTATTTCTTAAGCATGGAACTAATCAAGTTGTCAAATAAAATTGCCTTGTTTTATTCTCTAATCCATTTCTGGGAATGAATTGGTAGACATAAAATTGTAAATTAGAGTTTTAATTGGTCTACTTTCTCTTTATGCAACCCTCACTGATTAAAGTTTGGCTAGATCAATAGTTTTGTTTGACATTTTATGAAAAATTGTGTTAAAGTTTGTTTCTGCTCCTTGAACTACATTTAAATGATGTTTGCTGACTGAAAACAGAATTTTGACAAGTTTATAGATTTTAAAATTTATGGACTTACGATTAGCCTACTCATGAAAAGTAGCTTTAATTTTAAACGAATGGAAATAACTCGTACAAAAATAACGTTTTAGACGTTAGAATAGTTTTAAGTTTTTGAGCTCCTAAGACTGTGAGATTTACCCCAAAACTCCACTTTTTAGCATAGCATGAGATTGGAAAAATAGTGTTGCAACTCCGGTCAAATTATTGTGGGTTTCCAAATAACTTTTAAATGTTAATATATATTTCTGAGGAATTTTGAGTGAAAAACTCAAAAGTCGGCGTAAATTTTACTTGATTCAAAGGTTTTATTAACTCAGTTGGCTTACAGTTTAAAATAATTTGTAAAGAATTTAGTGTAGAAATCGTTAATGGCTTTAAAATATTTCACAATCCTCACTGCACCATAATTATATTAAGGGATTAGGTCTGCTTTTTATCTGAGATTTATATTTTTATTTTGTACCTCGATGGGCTACTGCCTCAAATTATTAACCATGTATTTGTAGATAACAAATAAAATTAAATCATTGCAAACCTGACGTGAGTAACAGAAACTGGAACATGTTCCACATATTTAAATTTATTTACAAATTTATAAATAAGTTTTCCAAATTGTTTACATTTGCTCATTTTTGATCACAATTGGTTAGTTTTCCAGGATGCAATTTGCCTATTTTAGATAGGCCCTAAATGCTATCAAGAAGAAAACATATGAATGATCCGAACATGTTATATTTTTTTCAAGATTCTTAAAGATTAACATCTTTGTAAATATAATTGCAGCTTTTTATTGCATAAGCTATCATAATATAAACACGTGATTAGTCCCTGATTCCAGTTTCGGCTTCAAAATTAAAAGGCAATAAACCGATTCCAATAATCCATTTGTTATCTTTATCTTGATGACGTTTTATCCCCCATAAATCCAGTTACCGTATAAGAGCTGACTCAATCAATTTCAAAAGGCTCAGTCCATTTGTGCAAACTCCAAAATGTTCAAAATCCTTGCCGTCCTCTCCATCGCCTTGGCGTTTGCCTCCGCCGGCGTCGTGACCCCCGTTTATAAATGTGGAGGGGCTGGAAACCCCACCGTCCTCAGAATTGCAGATTGTACGGGACACTGTACCCTCATTCCAGGGCTTATTTATGCAACCGAACAGGAATTTACCGCAGGTAAATTAAATTTTGGGAAATTACACAATTAACCAAGTCAAAACTTTTCAAATGAAAAGGCAAAATTTTAAGGTTTGCTGAATTCATGTCTGCCCAAATCAGTTTGAACATTAAAAAAAATAAATCGATTTTAGATGCATCAATGGCAAGTTCATTAGTTGTTCATCATTTAAAATTTATGTCCCTGCACTAGTAATTTTTAGATACACTTTAGGTTCAAATTCTTTATAACACAAAAAAATATTTTAAAGTACAAATTGAGGTAAAAGTTAATAATCCTTTGCATTTAAAAATTACGAGCTCATTTTCAGTTAGCCAGATATTTGAACATTAAAGCAAAATTATGTTTTGGTCATCTATATTACATTCAACACAGTGACTTTCTGTCCCAACGACAAATTTCGACCGTTTTGGTTTCATCAAAAACTTTCGTATATTAATTAAAAAAAACAATATAAAGGTGTGAAATCTAAATTTCAGCCCCCCCCCCACCTTTTCCCTCAGCCCTCAATACAATTAATTTTAATTTGAGCTTTAAATAACTTTCAGGAATGTCCGCCGATGTTGTCACTTTGAGAGTTGAGTTTATTTTCCAAGGAGTCACATTTCCCGTTCTTCAAGCAGGTTTTAAAATAATTCCATCAATTTGAACTAACATTTATAACATATTTATTTGATTTTTTCCAGATATAACCGGACCAATTGTAGAAGGGATGGCCTACATCACTTCCTTCCAATTGAGCGCATCCTCAACTTTAAGTGGACAAAATGCAGAGTTCCGAATCGTCATGATGCATCCAAGCACAAATCTTTTGGAATTTTGCAATGCTGCCGATGTCACCATCGCATAAAGCTCAAATTTCCAATAAATAAAATTTTAAATTAATAGTAAACCAATCTACAAATTTTAATGAGTAAAAAGAATAAATAAATACCTGATCACGTGCGCATTTACAAATAAAACATTGGTAAATGAATAAAATGATGTTAATATTACAATTTGACGCCTTTTGACTTTATATTTTGTCCCATTGTCAAAATTTTTAATTGTGTGTGGCATCAAAATCTCAATTCAACTTCAAGTTTAAATTCAAAACATACATTTTTACAATTCATGACTGAAGTTGAGCCAAGCTTGAAAATTTATTGTGGCATTGATCTCTTTATTTTTTACCACTAAAACCAAAACCCGAAACTGGATTTTTACCTCCTCACACATTGAAATGGAAGAGCTAAATAAATTAATTAGCGAGTAAAAGTTGTTGTTTAAATGAATGGGCAACTGGGAGCAGACAGGATGCGAGCAAACAAAGTTACAGGGTGTCCATTATATAAATAACTCTCAAATCTTTTTCATATTGCCATGGAAACCAAAATTAAAAGGAAAAATAGATATCGGTTATAAAGTCTTTGTACTCAGATAATCGGAAATAGAATACCATGCAAAATTTTAAATCATTATTTGCAAGATGCAAACTTTAAAAAAAATATATTGCCATAAATCTTCATAAAACCACATTTATGAGCCAAACTGAAACATTGCAAAATTCCCTTGCACAGTTAATGTAGCATACTACATTTTTTTCAAAATTTAAACACATTTTTGATCCACCTGCTGCATTTTATATTTACACTCAATCTTATTATGAAAAGAAAAGTATATTGTCCGATAATAATCATCCCGTTCAAGTTCAGCACGCGGCCTGCACCTGCAACAACCGGAATTTAAATTTGAATGTATTTCTTATTTTTCCAGATTTTTTCCGCTTCAGAAATTTATTAAGTTCATGGTCAGTGTAAATTTGTATTTTTCGCTTTCCTAACGCAATCCAATTATTCAAAGTTTATCTCTTAATCTCCCATCTTCATCCGGCCACAGTGGTGAAAAGACAAACGGGCTAATTTGCTAAACTATCTTGTCTCACTTTTAGCTTAAAACACGCTTTGCATTTGCATTTTTAAACAGATGTAATGATGTTGTGAGGGATTTTTCTCAATTATTTCCGATTATGGAAATATTTAGAAGTTTTAAAACATTCTTGGGCCCAGTTTTAAATTTAACTTTACAAATTGTTTTTACAAACTTTATTTTTGTTAATTTGTATTAAGAAAACCAGTTTTCTTCAAGTAACAATGTATTTATGTACATTTGAAATAGATAAATGAAAAAAAGTTCAGATGCTTTGTTAATAAGTAAGTTGTTTAGCAGACAGACAGACGGACAAACAAGGTTAACTCAAAGTAGTTTCTCATCATAAGAAATGTATATATGTGCATCCATAAACTCTGTTTTTTATTATTTTTTTAAACAAATTATATAGATCGTAGTTGTTTTTATTTATTTTAATTTTTTTAGAACCAAAATATATGCACGACCTCTTTCCCTGTGGCAACTAGCTCGTGGTTTTTATTAATTAGAATTTAAAACAGAGTTTTTGCTACTGAAGTGTCGCTTTAAGAGTCACGAATCATTTGACAGCTTAATTTCCACTTTCTGGTAAATTACCCAATTACACGGCCACTTCTTTTTGTGGTAGACAATTTTCCGGTGTTTTAAGTATGCAAATATAAAGATGAAATCGGTTTGCTTCGTTTTGGTTGAAATTGACAATTTTTTAACGGAAGCGTAATGGACAACTAATTAATGTCTGACATAATACAAATCTTTTTACATTTCCATACGATTATTCAATGAATGGAAGCTAAGAAATATCAATAATTATCAAAATGAAAGAGAAATAACTTAATTTTGCTGGACATTCTGAATTAAATATATCGTGATTCATCGTCAGTTGCTCTCATTTAAAATTTTAAAAATATATTTAATTGTAAGCTTCCACATTTCTCACGGAAATTAATTGCAAAAATTAAATCTTTCAGCCTCAATAAAATTATGGGCAAAGCCTCAAATGCGTAAAACCAGATGAGACAATTCCCATGGCGTGTGTGTACTTTCAGAAAACTAATCACAGTTTTAACTCAAGTTTCATGGAATCTAATTTTTTAATTTGGTAAAATGGGAATTTACTGTTGCAAAAATATTTGCATGCGTTTGTTGAGCTCAAATCTCGTTAATTATTAGGTTAAGAATACAATAGGATTGTTCTGTCTGTCTGTTTGTCTATCATTTGAAAAATTTTGGACAAAAATTTGAAAAATTAGTAACATTTTGAAGACAAGTTGATAGGAAATAATAATTAAAAAATGAATTTAACGGGCATTGTTTCACAAATATGACCTAAAGCATCTGAAAAAATTGAACCTTATTAAGAGCAAGGTCTGGGGTCAAAATTTGTAAAAAAAAACATAATTGTTTCATTACATCATTATATTTGTTTACTAAAACTTAAAAAATTATACAACTTGTTTTGTCTGTTCCATATCCTGTTTAAAATTAGGCCTGAATTTCAGCTCTTAAAACCATTTCTCCTTCATGCAATTTAATTGAAGGCCTAAGTTTTGCACAATTATGCAAAAAAGCCAATTCCATTGAAACTTCCTCATTTCCAAGAACAATTGTGAATTGTAACGCCAATTGCAATTGTTGGGATTGGAAATCCCAACACGTGTAAAAAATTTACAAATGTTTGCGTAAAATTGAAATTGCCTTCATGGATTATGATTTCGGTTTTTTCCCCATTTCATAAATTGTTGTTCTCGACACAGTTGGCTGTCGTTCAAGGAAAATGTTGTACAAATGTGATTGCAATTGTGAAAAAGATGCTAAATAAAATTTTATAACTGCAAATTTTTCTACAAAAATCTTAAAATTGGAGCGGGAATTGCAATTAATTAACTTTCTCATGTAAATTGTAAATTGAATTTTAATTTTTGAGATAACAAATTTATTTAATTTTAAGAAATATGGAGCAAATTATAAGAATTTTGATTATTTTTATAACCCATAAACCCATTTTCATATGCACAATGAAATTTGGTCTTTTTGGAACATATTAGTTTTCAAATTTTAAATCTTAGGGTTAGTGTCCAAAATATCTAAAATAAATCCTTTTTATTGACCAGTAAGTAAATTTATTGAATGAACTTCGTTGTGTTCTTCCGTTCACATTTCAAATAAAAAATCGAAAGGCTCATTTACGATAAATTCACGGACTGCGCTTTTCGTTTTTTTGATGATTAGTTCCGGCAGTGCCCTTGCTTTGTTTACAATTTTTAGGTTTTAAGTTGTAAATTTTAAGGTTAATTGATTATGTAGTTATCTCCTTTTTAAGCACATTGTGTAACTTTTTCCAGCCTGACGTTAAGATAATTTGGAATCAGCTGGAATTTCCAAAATAGTGTTTTCATGGTAACCTCGTTGTGCAAATGGATAGAATATGCAAAAAAATCTTAACGTTCTTCATGCAAATTTGGGGTCACAATCTTAATTACTTGCTATCAAATAACATTCTAATTGTGGGTCAGTAATTAAATAATTTGCGTAGAATATAAATACGTAATAAATTTAATTGTCTAGTTAGTAAAACAAAAGTTCCAGGATTTTCCAGCTTAAATCTAGCAATTAAATCTTGTGCAAAATTGCACGCTGCTTGAATTTCCCGAGCTACAATTAGCTTTGCAATTAATCTGGACAATCTTTTCCTTACATCAAAACTTTTATTGTTTTGTTCTCTTCAACCCAAAACATTTTTTTCAACGAAAAGTGGATTAAAACTGGTATCAATGATTTTTGATCTTCCGGCAGAATTAGAAATTTGTTATTTCAATCGAAAATTTTCTAAATTAAAACTCAATTTGTAGTCTGAAAAATACATATTCCGAGAAAATTGTGGTAACATAATTTCTACCAGAATTTTTTTTGCTTACTCCTCCAAAATCCTTAATTTTAAATGGATTTCAGTTTAAAAAATTGCTTTATGCTATTTTATTTAAAAAGTGTTATATAGGTAAATCTTGAAATAACTAGCTAATAATCTTTCCCTAAATAAAAATCTGTACTTATACAATTTATTATTCACTTACTATCAACCTAAAAAAACAAACTACGCAGTTGCAATTCTCCAAAAATCCTCCGGTTTTTGCTACTTTTAAAACTGGGGTCAGCCCTGTTGTTATTAAAAAGATTAAAATAAAAGCAACTTTCTCTCCGCTCCACTGCCCAGCCCAAGTTGTGTTAATTTTCTGGAGCCAAAGCCAAAGTCGTTACCCTCTGTTGCCCAGCAATTAAAGTAAAGTAATAATTAACACAGCCCTCAAAACATTTGACAAATTTACCCCAAAAAAGTTAAAATGTGACAGCCGGCTGCTAATTCAATTAATTTCCCCGTCTCTTTCCCACCCGCAAAAAGTTAAGAGTTGACAGTTGTGCATTTGCATTTATGTAAAAGATGATGATGTAAAGTCCTAAAGCCGTTCGCTAATCAAATTACAAAGTTTAAACTGAGTAATTTGGGGAAAAAATTTCGCACTTTTTGTTACATTTTGAGTTAAGGTAGTAAAATTTGGGATTTAATGTGTGAGGGATTTATACAGGGTGGAAAATATATTATGATCTGTGGAGATTTTTGGCATTTGATGGTTGAAAACGGGTTTAAGGGGTGGATGAAAACATTTAAAAATTTAATAAAGATGAGGAAAATTAATTGAACCAAATTTGACCCAAGGGGTCATTTTGAACATTTTGAACTTGACCTAAATGACCTCCTTAGCAATTTGAGATCAAAACTGACAGACAGACAGACGTACAAGCAGATAGACAGTCAAAATGACAGACGGACAGACGGACAGACATAAATACGCTTCACATCGTAAAGTACTCATAATTTCCATCAATCACTTCAAGATACTTATGAGCTCCATTCATTTTAAACTCCACAATTTCACCACCCCGCACATTTAAATATTTCACGGGGTGTTGGGTTGTTTTTGGGGTTTCCTAAACTAAAGTTATTGGCGTATCTCCTTCTAAACTTTTGCGTTGCGGGCTTATCCATCCATTTACTTACCTTGATAACATCTTTTTCACTTTTTCCTTCGGTTATTGACTTGACCATGGGCTAGTGCAGCCAAGCCTAAAGCTTGAGCTTATGTTTTGTTGGCTAATTAATTTCAAATCGCAAGTTATTAGCCAGCTCCAAAGCTTGTTCTTTAGTATCCATCCGCTCCTTCTCCGCTCAACACCAACTCCAACTAAATTACTCACAACTATTTACTCAACTTCACTCCGAATTCGGACATTTCCCTACTAACCTAACAACTATGTCGGGTGAGTAACCCACTATTTTTTAGAAAATCCTAAAAAAATCGTAGCTTGTGCCTTCGACACTTAGAGATTTAAATGCTAGTTTCTTGAAATTTTAATTATAGGAAGTTTACCTGTAAAATTGTTTATTTAGAGTTTTTCTCTGTTTTGTTATTTTCAGTGAAAAATTACTGAATACAGAAATAGTTTCAATTTGCTTTATTTGCTAAACAATATAAATTATCAAGTTCTCTGAATAATTTCAATCAATCATAATTTTTTGTCCTCGTTAGTTTTACAAGCTTTTAAATAACGAGCAAATGAGTTTTGATGCTGAAATTTATTTCCTATTTTGGTCAATTTACCTATATTTGCAATTTAAATAAATTAACTGAAAGCCTCTTCAAAAACGAATGGCAAATCATTTACATGCAATTACAAAAATGCAATTAAAATTTTAAATATAAGAATTTTTGTGTAGTAATATTGTGAAGAGGATTAATCACAATTTTAGGAAATTAGTTTGATAATCTTATTACCTATACAGAGACTTTTTTTTACAATTTTTGCATTTATTTTAAATGAAAGTAAACAATGCAAATCAAAAAAAAAATGTTTACATGCAAATTGTTGTAGGAGTTAGGCATGCGACATGGAAATTTTCACACGCCTCACATGCAATAGTTCAACTTGCCCCAAATGTTTCATGTCAAATGTTTGTTTTATGGATGTAAATTAAATTTGCCCTCAAATAAATGCATTCAGAAAATTCAGAAAGAATTTGTTTAAAAAATATTTTTGAGATTGCCCTCTATTCCATTATAAATACTTTTGTAATTTATAGGCTGGAAATTGCATAAATTGGATTGCAGAAAAAATTTTAAAATTCTTCTTTTAATTTAGATCAAATATGCTTTACAAAAAATATATATATTATATTACAATTTTTAGTAAGCGTGTAATTCATAGCAGCCCTTAAGGGAACTTATCCTTTCTTCCAATTGTCTGACTTAAGATTTTTTTGTGAATTATCCAAAACATTTCAAATATTCATTTGTCACATTCAAGTTTTAATTTTCTCAAACCAGCTTAAAGTTTTTACAATCATTCTGATTCCAAATCAAATATTTTTGTCAAAGCTTCTTAAAAATTTCCTTGCTTTTTTAAGATAGTTCCATAACTCAAAAGCAAAGAGGAACAAAAAACTAGTTGATAATAATTTTTTGGTTAAAATTGTTTAATTTTAAGAGATTTCAATAATTCTCAGGGATATCAATCGGAGTACAATTTTTTTGTTCTTTTAACTAGACTTTCTAATTGATTTTTAGCCCGAGTCAGGGCTTATGAAACCATCGTGTCCGTCTGTCTGTCTGTCTGTCCGTCTGTCTGGGAATCTATAGGGCCCAAACACCTTAGCCGATCGTTCCCAAATTTTGAACAGTTGTTCTACTACTTAATAAGAAAGCGGAGTTCGAAGATGAGTAAAATCGGTCAAGCCGTTTAGAAATGGTGGGGGTTGGAAAATTGCCTATAGGGTGAAAATTTGAAAGACTAAATTTTTACCGAATTTGATCGAAATTGGTTTAGAATGATGCCTTGGGTCTATAATAACTTATTCAAACTGATTTCATGAAAAAAATTTCAAATGGGACCATGAAATCAGAAAAAATGTGGTATGGCAACAAAAAATGTTTTTGCCCCAAATAACCTTTGATGGAAGTTAAAGATGTTTTGGGATGATATAAAGCATAGTAAATTATCTCTAATGGGGTGGGTGATTCGATTTTTTTGAAAAAAGGTATAGGATTGACGATTTTAGGGTTTATTAAGGTTAGGTTAGAGGACAATAGTACTTTTAGAGAGATACATATCCCTGACTCGGGCTACATGAACACTGCTCTGAAGGTTTATTTGTTTAATTTTGGTTTGACTTTCATTGACTTGATTTGATTGGAACATGATGCAAACAATATTCCACGAAACTGAATGGACGTCTGTGTTCCCATTGAAGAAGGAAACATCTCTTTATTGTGCTTGTTTTATGAAACCCTCATTTAAATTAATAGTGAAATTTGAGCATATAATTATATAATGAGTTATACAAGTGGACAATTAATGAAGATTACATATTTAAAAGTTTGGGAATTTGGATTTAATTTTCAAAAAATAAATTTGACTTCTAATAAATCTATTAATTTTAAACAAAAAAAAAGTTTTCTTTAAAGTCTAAATCCTTGATTTAATTTTAAGCAACATTAGTGAAGGACGTTTTTAAAACTAATGGACATATTTTCCTTGTAACGCAAGGTTTTTAAAATTAATTTCTAGCCAGTCAAACAAACAGCTTTTTTTTAAACAAGTGTCAAACTCGTATTAAAAAGTAAAGTAGGATGCACCATTAGCACCACATTTTATTACCGAATCATTTAGCGTGGAAAGTGCATCTCGCAAAGATCTGTCCCATTTTTGCACATCATCATTTCCAATGTGCTATGGTTAACATAAAAGCAGACCCTTTACTTTCTTACTGATAATCTCCAATTTTGAAAATGGGAGATTGCACAACCAGAACTATTAGTCAATTTGTTTTGCTTACCTTGCTCTTAAATTGAGAGTCTGTGGGTGGTTATGTTATTTGCAAGCATTGATTTGACTGCATGTAAAATTAATGGGATATTACAACGTGACCATTTCCCCTTTGCTTTTTAAATTTTGCAATTTGTTTGGGGTAGGTCTTTGTACTTTGGGCTGATCGTTTTCAGTTTTATATTCAATTTCAGTTAAATAAATAAATGGCTTGTTTAAATGAGAGTGTTATTGGATATTACAAAATTCTTTTCATGTTTGCCAATTTTTGACAGCATGCTTTATTACGATCCCGATGATTAAATATCCCGTCTGCAGATTAATAACTCAAATCTCTCTTTTTTGCTCAATTTTCATTTGCTGACATTTTGCTAAAGACACAAATTGATTGACATTTTTAGACGAGTAATTTTTATTTCTCAGTCATCATTTGCGGTTTTGGTTTCACCTCCACCCTTAATAATGTGTAACACGCAAAATATTAGCTTCTGTCTGTGCTCTAAATCTCTTTTAAAGCAATGCAATGCCACGCTCCAAGCATTTTTTTCAGAATTATGCCAGATTTGGTTAAACCAACGGTATAAATACAAGGTTAGATGTTAAAAGCACACCAAGAATGAATAAATGCCAACAATAATAAAATAAAACAAACGCCAAGAACAAATTAAAATCTGAAACGGTTTTTATGCAAAAATTATCATCATCATATCAAATCATTTATGTTTTGTTCTACTACCTCATATCTCACACAGTACCGGTAAATAACTCTTTTTTACTGTAAAACTATATATATGTTGTATCACAGTGTAGCAAAGTTTAAAAAATTATAAATGTAATGATTAGGAGAACTGACATAAGTAAGTAAGACTAACCGGAAGGTGTTCCTCTATCTCTATCAAATTAAATAATGCGTGCATTTAATGACTCATGAAACTTAGAACTGCAAAGAAGCTCAACACAAACACATTTCAAAAATGCGACAATATGAGCCAGCCAAACAACTTAATTATTGTTAAATGCTGTCCACATTTTTATTTTTGGTTTAAAGTTTCAATAATTACATTATATTCATACCGGTAAATTTGCCAACTATATGCAAATTTAAATCCCCTTTTTATTCACGCTTGGTTTATATCTGAATTTGAATTTATTGTTGTGGTCCTCTTCTGCATCCAATATAATATAATGCAGCTGACGTTTTTTTTTCTCAAGTCTAGATTTTACAATCCTGTAAATCGTTTTGTAGCCTACCCACACAAAATAATTTTATCCAATTGAGCAGACTTTAATCGTTGTTACGTACTTCCCTATTTAGGTAATTATATAGAATGGAGTGGGAGGAAACTTGGCAATTGTTCATTCGGATCTTGAACTTTTCAGCAAGAAAACAAAACAAGGAATTTGTTCCGTATTGTTGTTTCTTCATGCCATTATGGCTCTGCTTAATTTTTAAATTAAAACATTTCCGATTCGTGGATTTTACGGATTTCTCCAAATTCTTTCTTCCTATATACAATGCTTATGGATGAGATATTTCTTCTTTCCTTCGGTTCATTAATAGAGCGAGGAAGAGAGGAGGAAGAACAAGATTCAGTTGTTGCATAATCCTACGCAAAAATTAAGCTGAAACAAAACCATCACTTCATCAATTCTTGCGTCTTCTTTTATATGTATATGCAATGCGGGTGTCTCAAAAAATTGGTTTCTTTTTCTCTGTATATCAAGGAAATAGAGAAAATCCTTGGTAAGATTAACACCCTGCAACAGTACATACAATTTTAAATTTCAAGGGGAAAAAATAACCAAAGCAAAGCATTTAAATCCCTCAAGCATTTCCTTTTGGTAAATAAATTGATGCAGAACAGATCGGATTTAGATTTATCTTTATTTGCGGTGAGAGAAATGTTGTGAAAAATGCAAATTTACACAACTTTCCAGTTCTTCATTTTATTAGTTGTCTCATAATAATAATTTGTACCTCCCGAGGTTTTATTAACTTCTTTAACAAACTACCAGCATGTTGTACATCCGTTTGTAAATACTTACGCATATTTCTATAAAAATGCTGCGTTGCTGAATCAAGTTTTTGTAAAATGCTAATGAGCATTTCCTTTCTTTTGCACGAAAATAAACCAAACATGGAAATGCGCATGTATCAAAATGTCGAAAAATTAGTTGCATTTGTTCATCAAAAGGATGTACAAATGGCGAACCTGTGTTGTGTTGATTTATTTTATTCTTTTTACATCCGTCCGTTTGTTTGTTGAGTTGATTTGTCACTTTTTATACAAATGTTTTATGTTGCTACACATGTATAGATGTAGGCATCTGTAATTAGTAAACTATTCAACATTCTAAACGCGAGTATAATTAGGGACAAAACAATTAATCAACACATCAATCAAAGAAACGCATTTTTACATTAGTAGTAAATGGCTCACATCCTTCCTTCTTCCAGTTTTTGCAGTTTTTTCCACAACTCTGTAAACTTTACTTTAGCTTCTTAATTACTGTGGTTGAAGCTGAAAGTTTAAGAAGGCTAAGTACCTAATAAATATAATGGACCGAGCTATATACGACGGCTGGGTAATTGGTAGCTTTTTGCAGGATGCATTTGCTATTTGTTTTTGCTGTTTTAGTGCACATTTTTGTAAGGTTTGGAAACTTGGAGTTGTTTGAACTTTTGCTTGAACTTGCCAATATTTAACCAATAACTTGCAAAGTAAATGGAACCTCTTAAAATATTTATTTTTTGAATTACCATTTGCACTTGTAATTAAGATGAAACTGTCAATCACTCTTCTTTTCCATTAAAAAAAAGTGATCCATTAATCAGGCCTTTGTTACAAGGCAAAAAATACTGCTCTTTGTTTCTATTTTGGCAAGTATCCATCTGAAAATACATCAACGATATAATGTAACACCTTCGTAAACAATGCAATAATAAATCTTGTCCTTGAAATGCCAATAATGCGTCATCTAAGGGAATTGTCTCGATACAAAAGACAAGTTAATTTGTTAAGATATTAGCTGGAAAATCGGATTCATTAATACAATTTCAATGTACTCGCAGTTTGGGAATTTGAAAAGTTTTTTCTTGAATATCATGATGATCTTAATGAAATGATGTAACACTTTGTTCAACTATATTCTGTGAATTCATTCAATCAATTTGATTGAGAATTTATTTAGAGTTGGCTTTAAGTGGAAGATGATTTCATGGATAAATATAGAAATAACTTAACCAACGCATCTTTTAAGGATTAATACTACATACTCTGTAATTTTTCACCACATATGAAAATCCATATCCTTTATCATCAATCACATACCCGCATCGTACAATATCTAACCAGTTTCTGGATAAGAAATGAATCACGGATAATTAAAGTGATGAACAAGAATGGACATGAACGAGGGTGGTTTATGGAAAAAATTGCATAATAATTATACATAAATTTTCTTTAATTACAATTAACTTGACATGTTTACTTCTAGCTTGTATACCAAACATGTAATTTACTTACATCTTTGTGCATAATTAATTAACGATTTATTTTTTTCAGTATCGCCAAAGATCTCTTGTGACAATGATGAAATGCAAGTGGAATTAGGAGGGACTAATATACTCGATGCATATCTTAAAGGACTGAAAAATTATCCAGGTAATTAATGTTTGGTAAAATTTAATATGCGAAGTTTTTTTCTTGACAACCAATTTTTATCGGCATTTGAACCGAGAAAAAGCCCTTAACGACCCCA